>DWQK01000519.1:0-20269 GCA_018231225.1 Noctuana stator
AACCGACTTAAAAAAAAAGGTTCTCAATTCGACTGTTTTTTATTTTTTATTTTATATTTGTTACCTCATAACTTTCGGCTGGGAGAACGGATTTGGGTTTTTATTTTATTTGAAAGCCGATGCTTCCCGTTTGGTCCCATTTTAATTTGGTTCAGTTGTGACCACGGCACTCACGAGAAAAGACTATTAGTTAGATGTGTCACAATAAGTAGGTATATCCGTTGGTGGGACCGTTTACAGTTCACACACAGGTGCACGGAGTCGTCACACGTAGGGATCGGTTGCGAAAATGATGAGACGCCACGAGCCGGATTACAGCGATTTAGCACTTGTTGAAAAGCGAGTAGGGAGTGAGGGTCAAATGTCGAGAGGAATCCTTGGGCAAAGTAAAGCCTAGCGACTTTCTAGAGCTTCCATACAGCATACCCTTTTACCCAATTAGATATTTTGTAATAATGCTTTTTAAAATACAAATGCAGTTTATTGCCCATATATTCTGGACTTTTTGAAAACAAAGGCAGGTAGGCTTTGCGGCGAGTTTAAGTAGTAGTTTGCCTCACCGCCCATTCTTTCAGTCGAATAAAGCGATCAAATACGGAACAAAAGTGATATTAAAGAGCGAAGTAAAGGTTTTTAACAGGCGAATAACTATTCTACATATATACTCTACGCGTTGCCCCCCGCGATTCCACCACGCGTAACCGCCTTTGCAAATTGCAAAGTAAAGCTTATAGCTTTCCACGACTTTCTTACACTAAAAGAATTTTTCAAATCGGTCCAGTAGTTACTGAGATTAGCGCGTTCAAACAAACAAACTCTTCAGCTTTATATTATTAGTAGATTTTAAAGTTTTGTAGGGCGTACATACTATTAACATAAGTGTATAGCAGTTCTTATTCGTCAAGTCATCGTTGATTGTTCGCATTTAACTAGCATTAATTTCATTCGAGCTCTGATATCCTGACATTAATTTTCATAGCACGAGTAGGTACATGTTTCAGAAAGACAGGTATTATTATTATATTACTGTTTTTTGTTTCAGCGGAAATACAACTACGTACAAACAAGGAACGTTTATATGTAGTAAACCTCGATTTCACGAGTGCTGTATAATTTAAATATACATGTTGTTTGTATACAGAGAATATATCAGTCTTACGTTGGCCTAACACGAGATGGACTATATTGGCGTCTCCAGTAATGGATCGGCTCTCCTACGTGTGCCAAAAAAGAAATATAATATGATGTATCAAACTACATTATGACAAGCGCCCACATCACCTAAGACATGTTGGTAGAGAGCAATAAGCATATCTGTTGATATACTACTACTACTAAAAATATATTATTTTAGCTGAAAGTTTCGTGGTATATGCCAAAATTTCGCACTTTGCGTCGTAACGACGGCGACGTTGGATCTTGATTTTGTGAATAAGTAAAACTTGATTGAATAAATTCATTTATTTCAAAGATAGCATACAAATTTAAGGAAAGGATATGAAAATTGAAAACTTTACCAAGGTAACGTTTTCCAACTGTAGAAACAACAACAGAAACTGTAGAAACAGTAGATTGATAAGTATGAAGGTACATAAAAAATTAAAAAGGCTATAAAAAGTATTTTGTAAATAAAAAGTTTACGTCAAATATGGGATATATGTAGGTACATGGATATTGAATAATATATTAATACCTATTCATTAAATGGAGACTAGGTATTGTCGCGAGCATAGATGTTATTAAAATAGTACTTACCTATCCGCGAGAGAAGCAAATATAAAGCGACCTCGGACAAAGGTATGCTACAGATAAAATTATAGCTTTACCAGTAATCTGGCTCCGTGTTACATGAGCCAAGAAATAGAAATCATTAGAAGTTAACTAAGCATTTAAAATTTTGAATTTTATATTATTTTATAAATGTATTGTATCCTTACATACGTAACGTAGAAAATTATTTAATGTTAGTTACATCACCAGTAATCGCATATAATCGTTACAGACTTCGCAGACTTCGCGAATTTCGCGGATGACTGCTCTGCAATTTAGCAGTATTGAAAAACACAATATACCGAAGGATAATAGGCATCGAGCCCTAAAGAAACAATAGTGTCATGGTAAATGAATCATGACCTTGTCCCCTCGGAAGTGAACACTTATGGTAGGTAACAAGATTCTTTTTCAAATTATTTCCGGCCTGTCAACTCTTTAACGCAATATCATGTGACGTGTGGCGATGCAGGGTAATCGCTTCTGTGAAATATCCGAGGAAAACATTCCTACAATAATATCAATAAATAAATTATTAATTTTCTGGTACGCCAAGGTAGTGTAATTGGTGATGATTATTGTTCATTAATTTTACCTGCAATTAACTTATTTAATACAGCATTTTATTACCTCTACTTTGAGTAACTTCGCTTTATATAAAACGTAGAGTAAACTATGTAATGTTACCATTCCCCTTGTATGTATTCTTGTTATAATTACGATACGATTATTAAGTATATCAACATGCATATTACCTACACGCATTTAACAAATTTTGGGTTTCAATTCATGTATGTGAAGTAACTAAAACGTAGAAGCTCGAGGTCAAAGCTAGAGTTCTATTCTCTATAGGTACTTTCTACGTATTTCATCTGTTTCTCTGATTCATTCAAAAACCTACCCTACATACCTAATGTCAAATTAGGCCATTCTAGGCAAGCCTTCATTATTGTTAATAATGTGACTCGTTATGCTCGGCTATCAACAAAGTCCTTACGTAACAAATGTATATACTAGCAAAGTAATAACGCTGATCACCTTGTTGTTTCCAATTAGACGAAATCATTAAACTGTCATAAAAATAATGAGGAAGAAGATCTAATGTGTGACAATTTCATGAACACGCATCAGTCATAACTGCACTATTCTGGCGAGAATCCCAGTAGCTACGAGTACGTTGTGCATTTCCTACTCTAACCGAAGGTCTTGGCTGAGCGGCGCGGAAGGAAATCCCTAGTAAAGCTAGAAAATGTGGCACTCTTAATAAATGTACATATATTATTCAGTATGCTTCCTAATGCTGTTAGTTATGATTACACTTACTTAGCTTCAGTTCTCAATATTCAATCTATATCAGATTTAAAATAGTTAAGGTATATAGTTAAAAAAAATATTTATGTTCTTTACTAGCTTACTGTAGATAAAAACCGGAATACTTTTCAATCCATAAATTATGTTGGATAACTAATTGAGAACGACCCTTTTTGTCCTTAGTTGGTCATTACCTAAAGCGAAGTATTTAGGTACGTTATGTTATTTAAACAAAATTAAAAACAACAAGGTGTTTTTAATTTTGTTTCGGACGATTGGGTACCTACTAAAACATTTCACATAATAATATAACAGAAGTTATTATTTCATTTTTCATCACGTTATTTATTATAGATTATATATTATCGATTTACCTTCTCATTAATTACAGACTTATCAGTGAATATAGTCATATTATAGAAACAGTGGTAAGTAAAAGTCTAACTCGACTTCTGTTAGATAAAAAGATACTGATAAAAAAGCATAATAATTATGTAGTAGTGAAGCGAGCGAAACGAAATGCATCTCAGAGACAGCCAGGCTACTTTCACTCCGTAATTACAGTTAAGTTTCTGAAACTTGTGTGTTCTTTATGATTACAACTTACACTCGGTTATGTTTTAATCGCGTATTATATTAGGTACCTATTTTATTTACCCATATTTTAATATTCGTGCCTTACTAAATTCGTGCCTTAATAAATCCAACTGTGCCTATCTTTATTAAAATTGTAAGTAGGTAAGATAACCTATGACTTGTTCTTCAATGCAGGTTAATTGTTTTGTTTGTTTAAATTTTGTTTTAGTAATTATTTATATGTAATATGTAAAGGTTTCGAGAGATAATAATTATGAAGTTTAACTAATTTGACTCTGAAAACATGATGTCAAAACGTCTTAAATATTTTATACAATGATCTCAATATAATCAGATAGTTATCCTCCTGGGTATTACATAATGCTATTCACAAATACGAGAGTGCTTGGTACGCGAATTGAGGGTGAGACTGTCTCTCACGTGACGTCATAGTCTGGATTCCACCCCGCATTGGCGCCGCGGTACCCTAGGTCACCCCTACACAGTCAACTCTAACAATAGAACCATTATGAAATTAATTCACAAAAATACAGATACCCCAAATATCAGAACAGAGATTTTTGTAGATGTATTGCAATCATAAGCATACCGTATTCCCGCTGATAATTATGAGTTTATGTAAAAGATAAAGGTATTTATAAGTAATTTTATCTATCTATATGTTATATAGCATGTGGAAAAGTTACGTTTTATTAGTACTTACATACGTAAAAACAGTATCTAATAAGGTTTCATTCATTTCATTCGTTTCATTCTACTATAGTGTCCTTGACCTGCTAATTTTAGTATATTACATGTTTCGTCGAAAACAAACGATTTCAGTTGGGTGTCGCCCAATTCGCGAGCTTTTTGTCCAGATATTTGCGACCGTTGTCTCGTGACTGAACTCCGTATTTGATCCTTCCCAAAATAGTTTATTTTGTTATTCACGTTCATCTATTTTAATAATTTAAATATAGGGAGGTGTTTATAATTTAAATTTTTACAAACGTTGAATTCAATCGCAACTCCTACCGAGGGTTATCGAGAATATCAATAAACAAAAAATATAAATTAAAAGAGAAACAGAAAAACTGTGGCAATATTTTAAAAAAATTATAGATTTATACATAGTCGTAAGGTAATTAATTTCATCAATTTGATCGGTATGAAATCACTGGTGCCACCTACTCCTTAATATCGGCTAGCTATTTACATGGTTTAACTTCAGTTTGTTTCTATACATCAGGTTTATTACTGGATCATTAATGTAATAAATCAGAAGTAGTTATAATTTATAACAACAACAAAAAATGGGATGCCCGTTCTAGGCACTTTATAAAACAATGCTTTTCGCCCTATTTGGACATTAGCTGGGATGTTAAGAATACGAGAAGTAGTACTAAATACTAAAGTACTAAATAAATTCCAGTGTGTAATTGGAATCCTACGGAAACGCGTTTCCTATCGAGATATTTCGAGAAGAGATAAAATTGGATTTATTCTAACTGAAAACTCGGTAGAGGCCACATACAATACCTTGACCTGGCAATCCTGGAAGATGCCGGTATGTCTGGCTCGTATCTGGTTTAATATGAAAATAATGTTATATTTGAGACTAACGGCGCCGGACTGTGTAGAGAAATCTACTGTAACTGACTTAGCAATTTAGAAATTTGCTCCAAATAAATGAAAACAAAAGTAAGACAACATTTTTATTGTAAGTATTTAAAGCGTTTAAACGTAATATTATTATTCCATTGTCTTCACAATTTTGTTGCCGCGATCTTGTTTAGATCTTCATAACTTTTTTAGCGTGATTTTATTTAGAAATAATGTGATCTTTTGAAGATGACACGCAAAGTACGTAAAGTCAGTCGATATAAAAAATGCATCAGAGAGGTAACAGTAACAAGTGGATAATGAGAAGATGATGAAATTAGAACAAAGGAATTGGTATTGGTTATTAGTTCTGAAGTTATGTTGACTTTAGGGGTACAGCACGTTGCACTAAATTGTAAACAAAACTATTATAAGAGAATAATTTGTACATACCTACCCTAATTCTGTCTAGGTTTTAAATATATCTTTCATATTTGCACCTCCGTATGTATCTATATAGCGTTGAAATGAACTCCATTAAAAAGTGACGACGCTGCTAATTATCGAAAATAGGTTTCAAAATGATCTTGGTGGAAACAAGGACTGTTTTATTAGAATATATTTTAAAAATCAAAAGCATTTATAGGTAAGTATGTACTACCAACCTCTTATTCTTTTACACTAAACAATTGAAATTAAGTAAGTCAATGTGTTGGTACCTTCGCTAAGTAAGGAATACCTTATCTTTACCAAAGTGAAACCGGTAGAACGAGTTGTAAGACGCTAAAATTGTGTGACATAATTTAATATCGATTTTGTAATAAAGTGTAAACAATCTATATACCTATTTATTAATACTTTTGGTATCTTTAACGGTACGTTACGGCACAGACAGGGGTCTAAAATTTGGCATGATTCAAGTTATAAACTAATGTAAAATATGAGATGTGTTACAATTTACAAATACATTAAATTAATAGTTGCACAGCATTCGCTAATAGATCGCTGAAATTATAATAATCGGTCGTTAGAATGATAAGTAATCTGTAAGGCGACCTCTAGTTATTAGATCTTTGTAAATAAGTACCTTATATCCGACTGATATACATTTTAAAAAGACAAAACACGACGTTTTAGTTTTACTTTATGTAAGTAGACGTTAAACTATGGCAGCTGATAAGCCCAAGTCACCGAGTCACTGCAGTCCGAAACATCTATAACTACCTGTAATATCATCGGAATCCAGAAAGTTAAAATTTTTTATGTTGAGTAATTATATTTAATGACAAATATAAGTCGACATGTATGTCGTATTGAGTAAATAAATTCGGCAAATTTAGGAGTAGGTAATGTAAGCAAGGCATCCATCTCACGCAAGACTCCTCAGATCAGCGGTCAATGCACCATAAATCATTTTGAAATATAGCGTCTTAGACTGAGAAGTCTGTTTATTGGCAGTCATGTAGGTACCTATTACTTTTAGCTTTACTTTCAAACCCAATTACTTATAAGATTTTCTGCATTGCACCGTGTTATATAGGAAATTTTTTTACTAGTGCAATTATAGCAACACAACAACGGTACGAATTCAAGGGAATTGAGATAACGATATGGTCGGGTAAGCATGTCGTGATAAGATTGAGGAAAAAAATTCGTTTAACTCAAGTTGCACAGCCTTGTGAAGATTAACCGACGCATAATAAATTGCTTAATAGCCCTGGATCATATTTAATGAGATGACCATCCATATAGTTCGTTTACATTGTAAATGTGACGAAATTTATTCCTCTGTACGCTGTACTTGTGGCAACGAGTGACTCAAATGTAATTTCTGATACAGTTAGAGATATATAAAATTTAAAAACAGTATGGATTTTTTACTATTCTTGAAACTCTCCTTATCCTTCAGAAGCAAGCATTATAATGCTGGCAGGAGGAAGGCAATGTGTCGAAAAAGATATAACAGACATGCCATAAAGAAATTGACGACCTTGCAATATACGTGCCTTATACAATAGGTGCTCATACTGTACTGTAATCCTAACGTAATCTACAATTCCCTGTAAAATCAGACGCTCTTTGTCTTTACACACACAGTCAAGAAATCGGTAAACTGTACCTTCATACTTAATATGTAAAATCAGTTACCTTGAAAAAGAACCGTTCGTTTGTTGCTGGAAAGAGTCAGTTTAGCAAAAAAAACTACCTATTTAACCGTGTGAAAGACGGTGTCTTATTTCCTTCCACCTGATTTCAGTACAATTTGAGGTAGATGTCTGTCAGTAACTACTTATCTACTGAGTTACTTAATACGTAAAAAAACTAAATAAGACAAAATTACTCAACTTTAGACTGGTAGTGTACTAAAGTGCACACTTACAGTCTGTTGTTTACGGGTATTTTATAGTGTTTATTTATACCGGACATAATCACCAAAGGATAGTACAGTTTGCAAGTACAAAAACTGAACAGCGGGCGTTCAGGCTCAGCGGATTGGAACATGCGGAGACCACGTGGTAGCCGCGTGCGCATCTACCACGGTGTGCCTTCATAGAATAAGCGGTCAGAGTTGTCAGCAATACGTGACTTCGGGCTATTTAATGCCTAGCGCGTCAGATATGCTATTACAGCACTTTGGCTATTTACGATAACGGTATACACAAGCTTACATAGGCTTACATTAGACTAAGTTTACCAAAGAAATATTAATATATAATATATAATAGAAATATAATTATACTTTGCAATTTCGAAATAGAAATTCGTTGACGTTGATTTCAATCTAAATCAAAATAATACTTTACACAGTTTACATGCCCTTAATAAGAACCGTTACGAATGTTACGGACACAATTATAGTGATCAAATATGATATTGAGAAGACGTAATTGATTCCATATTGAGTTCGTAGCTGTATGATGAGTTCTAATGTTGAACACCATTATATACTTATTTCAAACGTACACCGCCGCCTCTATAATGCAATCTAAAATAAAATATGCATGACGGGATTGACGGGATATCCACACGTAACGCGCCTACGTCAAGCTATTGTTTTCATTACAACAATAAATAGGTTGCTTTATAATAATACCTTGAAATTGCCTCATAGTTTTGTTCACTTAGATTTATTTCATAAGTTAGGATTTAAAACGTTATTTGGTTTATTTTTTTAATAATCTAGGTTAATATTTTCTCATAAGAAAATTTGAAAATTGTAAAAAAAAATAAGTTTCGAAACAAATTTGTTAACTCGCCGTGAAATCTCGAATAATAATTTCAAATGGCGTTTCGTTGCACGCATCTTTGGATGTAACTTATAAGTACGTGAAAGTATACAGCGCGGATTGTATGCAGCTTATCGCGTTAGTTCAGTTTTTCTTATGTAAGGTATGTATGTGTGTGTATTCAAATGGCATTTTACTTTGTGGTTCTGCCTTTAACTCCGAATTTTGTGTGTATCTACGGAAAAATAAGAAATAGAGATATTCCCATAATATATATTTATAGTGTACTTACTTAATCAAATTTATAAATACATATTTACATGAAAAACTGATTGGATTGATAATATTGCATATCACATACCATTATACTCGCGAACTAGGTATATTTTGGATTATTAATTAGATTGCATCGAAGTTATTATTGCAATAGTGTAGTCTTACACGACTTACGAGTTTATATCTACTATCTATCCACAAATTGATGTAGAGTTCCTAATAGAGTTTTGTTTGCTGTAATAAGTAAAGGATTTTATTATTTTACAGAGCCTAGGTTATCTTAATCAACAGTTTCTAAAGAAGAAATAGTGTATAAGCAATTTCGTAACAAAGTTACAATAACTACAAAAGTCATAAAACATCGAGCATGAGACGTGTATTTCTTCGAGCGTGCATCATTTCAATATTTTCAATGCTCAATCGTACTACGTGCTCTTGGCTACACACTTTCATGCAACAATGCCGAGTTTATAAATCAAACCTCCAGTAGGTAATGTCGACATCGAACCGCTTTGAACCGCTTCAGACGCATAATCGCTTACTATATTTATTGTCAACGTGAATTCGGATTTTAACCGACTTCAAATAAAGGAGCAGGTTCTCAATTAGACTGTATTTTTTATGTATGTTACCTCATAAATTTCGATTGGGTGAACGGATTTGGATGTTTCTTTTTTCATTTGAAAGCTGATGAAAAAATAATTTTGAAATTTCCCGTTAGGTCCCATAATTTGGTCCAGTTTTGACAACGGCATCGATGAGAAAACCATTCAAATCGGAATGTAACTATCTCATGCTATCTTCAGCAAATTACCACGTGAAACTACAAACGCGTTACGTTACCGTTATGTTTCAATTCTTTATAGCAGAGGTGTAAACAAGCAAGGTCTCTGTCCTTCGTCATAAAACAAAGCACGCCACAGACGGTAACATGTCTGTTATGAATATACATAACTTTATAATATGAATGAATTTTGAAACTAGGTATGTACCTAATTGCAACGTCAGTCATTTTATTGACACTAATAAATAGTTTTATTGTTGTCGAGCAAGGTCAGATATTTACGAAGCGGCAGTGTCATGATTACAGTAATAATATACCTATTGTGATTTCCTTCGGGGTCTGTATAAATAGGACATGGGCTACTCAACGAGTAATGTGTGTCAAGTTTGTGTTAAGCCTGCCACACATGAAAACACAAATTTGGACATTATGTTTCAACATCAATTGGTATGTCTCGTCATCTGAGCATTGCTATAGAGATTTTTCAAAAATCAATCCAGCCAGCACGAAGACGATAACACTTACTTATACTTAGTACCTTCAACTGCTTATTAAATCTATTCTATAGTTTTATATTTTGAATGGAGGCATTTTTTTCTTCGAGAATAAGTCCTAGCGATATTTGTATACTTGTATTAACCCTAAAATGTACTTTCATGGATTGATATTAATAGATACTGCTATATATATCACAAATTGATAAAGGTGTCTATAAATCGGGAAACCTCCATGCGATAGCAAGATTAATAAGATTATCCTTATCATTTAGATTGAAAAGTATCCTAATCATCGCCTTTACTTGAGAGAGTTTTCCGTATTTTTATCGCTTTATAGTACAGTGCCCTATGTATGACGTATTTATCGTGATAGGTACTATGTAATTTGAAAATCGCTGTCTCAGCATTGTCGTCAAAAATATTTTATATTATTATTAAAATGAAATTAAAATTCTTAGTTATGTTAATTATTATTAAATGTGTTGCTAAGCGCAAAACTCAAGAACCACTAAACCGATTCTCTTTTATAACATGTAACTATATTTTGAAAAATATTTGCTTTTGCGATGTTTATTTTATAATACGTATAGATACCTATCCAAATATTAATTTAACTCTGCATAGTTAATAGTCATTGGTAAATTCTAATCTCATTAAATTACTTCATCATGATAACGTATACAGGATACAATTAATCACAGAAACTTCCTGAAACTCGTGTTTTCAGAGAAAGTGAGCTATTTTCAAGTGTTTATTCCCGATTTATCTTCTAATATGTCAATGTCACACATGGGGTAATCTGCAAGAAGTATAGGTGGTACCTACCGATAGAATAGCTGAGTAATTTTCAAAGTTTGTATGCACAGCGCTATCTGAAGATAAGCCGTTAGCAGATTGATTTATACGAATGCCAGTTAAAGCGTTTTTATGTATATTTTGACGTGGCCGCGTTGCAGTAATAAAATCAGAGCTCAGAATACGGAACAAATTCAGTTATTAGTAGTAGTCAACCTTTAAATAATCTTCTCTTTAAGAAACTACACAGTTACCGCGTCGTGTTAAAAAAGTATTAACTAAAATATAGATACTTTTAAAACTTTATAAAAAAGATTTGATTTTATAAAAATGTTGAAAAATAATTACTCATATTTAAATGACACCAATGCAAATAAAAAATCAAATACAAATATTTTTGTTAGGTACCTACAAGGTATATACAAGTCTACAGACTCACAAAGTTACCTTTTCTATACAATACCGACTACTGGCGACTTTATGCTGATTGCAACGCATGTATTACAGAGATCTGTGATAGCTACAAATTATATTTCATGTAAAGTAAAAACCTACATCGATCAATGTTAGTATTTTAAAGTGTAGCAATGACTAACACGTATCAGCCCCTTACCTGTGGGGACAATGCAAAAGGTGGGGTGATTTTTACAACAGTTGCAAGTGTCGCATAAATCAACGGTGTTATAGCTAGATCGTTACAGGTAGGGTAGCCATTTTTTAAAATTCAGCTACATCAGAGCCAGTTTACGCATATATTTGGGTAAAACTGCCGAACTTTCTAAATTATTTTACATGGATTGGACGAGAATACAATGATGTCAAACCAGGATAGCAGTGCAAGGGGATGTGGACGAAATAGAAACGATCACAGAATAGAAAAGAAACGTGTAAAACAGTCTAACATAAGTGTTATAGGCTGGATAATTGGTTTAATCTGGTTACTGCACTTATCCTTAAGGCCCGCAGTATTTATGTATAATATGTACTTATATTCTCTTAAATAACTTGAGTTAAGTATTTAATTTTCTCATTTTTATTTCGTTTGATCATTAATCTAAAAGGATGTAATAAGTATATACGAGCGGTTCGAGGCAACAAAAACCTATATAGTCGAAATCTGTTTTCCCATGAGTTTACAACGCCATCGATTAACAAGCACCCACTGTATTGATAAGATAACAACTCATTCTTGACCAAGCTTTACCAATAAATACTACCTGGGCCTCTAATCTGCCATCTTAATTGTATAATTATGTACTTATTACAGACATCTCAATTATCAATTTTGACAGGTTTGGTAATCTACTAATACAATGTTGTCAATTATTCCGATATGTGATACTGAGATGTCATCATGTAAATCATGTTATTGTTAGAACATCGCTATTCCAGCGCAATTCCAATAATATACCATTGTTAAGTTATTATGGCGATATTATGGTTGAAAATCTGTGATTTAAATGGGTAAAATTCTCTATATTTATTCTACCATAAATACCATATAGAAGCAATGTTCATTATTCGAAAAATACAGTAATTTTTAATGTCAAAGTCATGGTCTACAGGAGCACACATCGGTACTTGTATAGGTATATCAAACGGTCCCTCGGTTTAAGGTAAACATTAAACACATTTTTAACGTCTCACCGCAAGTCATTAAATGTCGCCTACATTAAGGAGCATTACAATTAACTCTATAGTGACAGCAATTATAAACGCTACTTGCTTATTGTGAAATCATCGATCCGCACTAGCCAGGAAGTGTAGCAATATTGATAAAATCATAATTGTCTGATAAATAAATACAATCTACTCTTCATGAAATATTAACTATAACCATATCCACTTAACGTGGTTAATTACGTCATAAAATTCCAATAGCTTAAAAACAATGGCTGTCCAAGAGCATTTTCCTCTCTGTACTTTACATAATGTCGATATTATTGTTACTAATTATAAATTATGGTATCGTTATGCGCTTGGGCGGTGCCATTAATTACGAGTATATAACAAGACGATCATACCGTAGTTAAGCTAGGCTAGTGTAACTATTCATAAAATACCTGTATTTTTTAACGAGGTGCACTCCCAAACGTATACAGTATGGATTGTAGTTGTAGATTCATAAATATTAATATTGCTGTAAGGAGTTAAACTTCTATAAATGTTAAGAAGGTAAAAAAAAAGTGGAAGAAGAAATAACTCAAAAGTTTTGTTTCAATGTTGTCGCCTTGCGTGAAGAGACTAAAACAGACCATGGAATAAAGTAGTATAATACGGAAGCAAAGGAAATATCCTTAATGGTTAGAATATATTCTTTTAGGACAAATCAAATTTGACGGACGGCTTGTTTGAACAAGTCTCGTTATGCGACCTCATTAGTATTTCAAGTGCAACCAAAACAATGGGCAATGTGAAAGCTGTGTAGGTAATCCGTACAACATCCAACCACCCACATAGATAAATGTAGGCGGTCAGCCGCTACGTTTTGTGATGCAGCTCGAGCTAGCATTCTACACAGTGCATAGGATGCATAATGGATTAGGTACATCGAGTATTACACTGTGAAATACTATATTAGCAGTACAGTCTGGACGTGCGTACGATTGTATAATACACATGCTCTTCACACAACGTTTCCTCTCTTTAGACTGTCTGAAACGTACTTCACGGTAAATAAAAGCCTCGCAGACTACAGACTTTCTATTGGCTGATAATTGTCCGAGTCGGTCTGGTTGGTAATAAGAGCACAGACCAGTCAACAATAAGCCAATTGTTTTAATCAATTTTGCTTGTTGGCAAGCTGAAGTTGTTGAAGTCATCGCTAAATTGCCATTAGTACCCCTGTACTGTTCTCGCATGAGCGTACAAAGGGCAGGGGAAAGACAGGGAAGACAGCTGCCTCCCCTCCCCCTCTCCCCTCGAGCAATTATTTTCCTACATATTTTGGTTAACTTTATGTATAACAATTTTTATAGGAGCAAATGTCCTGTCTCATTCCTTTTCTCAGCGCAATTTTTTTAGTTAATATAATATGAAATATTTATATAAGATGTAATTATTGTTGTTAAGATGAGATGCGTTAAGATAAGGTTTAATAGCTTTACGTATCCCGAATACCTATTTCGCACGCTTTCAAAGTATTCCTTCAAACATTCGTTGAAGTCTTTTCTTTTCGAACTCCAATAAACAAGACGAAACCCGATACAGGTTTCCAGGAAAGATTCAAAATCAAAAGGTAGTGCGTTTGTTGTATGATAATCTGGAAAATACAAAAGTTCATTGTTGTCCACGCCGCAAGTTATCAGGTAACATCGCACACAAAAGCTTCAACCTTCAGTTCTCTTTTCAACAAGGCGTAGGTATATTTTTTGGGACTGAATTTGGACGGCGCGACAGTGCGAGTGGCGAGTCGTGAAACGCTTATAAAGTATGTCTCGGCTCACCAGGCACTGATTCTGATGTTGTTCCTTTTATAAATCCCATGCAGGAATAGGTATTTCTTAATCGCTATGTAGATTTGCGCGAATTTTCTATAAAATTAATAACCTTATTATGAAAATCATAAGCTCTACCAAGAGACTAAGGCATCAACTCTACTTTTTACAATTGGACGTTAGTCTGTTACACAATAGCCATATTGTAAGCAAAAGGTACTAAATTTAATGCTGTTTGGTAGATAATTTATTGTGTTGCCATACAAATTGTAATTTTATTTTTACGGGACAAATTACTTAACAAACGGTGCATTAACAATTAGTAAGGTTAAGGTCAGTTCCCAAGCTCCTTTCACAGCTGCGCAAATTGCATTTCTAAAAAGTATTTACGGCTGCGTATAAAGAACAAGCTGGAGCGGAGTGTTGTATGGAAACCCTTTCTATATGGCGTATCGCGTATGGCGGTACATGCGTATGAGTGCGTCAATTTGTGGGGAGCGCAGTAATAATGGCATTTCGGTTAGTGTGTGCGTGTGGGGAGCGGGGAGCGGGGGGCGACTGACGCGGACGCGGCGAGCGGAGAACCAGTGGAAATTTCCACTAGTCGAGGAGCGAGAGCGCCGAGTTCATAATTTCGACCGACGCCGACGACCGACGATTGGGTATCGGGCCAACGGCCACCGCGGTCGCAGTACTCGCAGTCGCCATACTCGCCATCGCGGCCCATCGCCTACTCAGTTGAACATTCGAGCACATCGCACTGTGCACACAGATTTAATTCTATGCATTCCAGACTCGTAAAAAATTATACCTACCCAAACGCAATATCAAGCCTACTTACTAACTCTACATCTAATTACTTATTTAAGAAACATTTTTAATTTAACGTCACCTGTACATATTCAAAACCAAAATATATAAAACTTTCGTGACTAGTAAAAACTAAAAAGTATTGAGAAAAAAGTTTAATTGAACTATATTTAATTGCCTATAAAATATTGTTAAAACATAATTACGTATGTGTACCTATAACAAATACCTACGTGTTTTTGTGTTTTAAAATACTTTATGAATTTATGGACTCTTCTAGTTCTTTTAACATGGGAAGTCACAGAGCAAGATATGCGGGAAGCCATGGTTTGAAATAACAAAACAACCAAGTTGTTATTATAATAATTACAACAGTTTCTAGGCTTCTGGCTAGGTCTAGGCAAAACGTTAGACAGTAATGATCGTCACTAACTTGCGTTTAAGTACCTAGGTACAATAAGCATACGTAAATTAAACGTTATTCACACAAATATACACGTATAACGTATAACCTGCCTACGAAGGTACTTTATGATACCTACTAATTCAATTTTATGGATTTATTTCCTTTAAATTTTATGTTTAACAGTGTAACAGCTTAGCAGTGAAGCACAGTAATTGATTAAGCCTGTAGTTGCATGAAATAGTTTTGAAAAATACACCCTTGCGACCTTTAAATTTCTGAAAGGCAAGCCGCAAAAAACGGCCGCCATTTATATTTATTATGAATAAAATACATAAAAATGGTATATTATTCAGAACTAACCTCAGCCCGCGTCTAAGTCAACAGTGACGAAATGAAAAGTAGGTATTCAAATGATAATCTCAGCTGATAATCCAATTTATAAGTTCTGTATTGTATTTGTTTGCTCGCTCACACCATGTAGGGTTAATTTTAATTTAAAATATCCAGTATGTTAAAACGACAATGTTATATTTAAACCCCTATTATTATGATACTACTATTGTTACATGGTACTCCTAATTTAAAATCAACTTACTTCCTTGCTTGCATGTTGCTGTACAATGCAAAGTGCAAATCCGATATTTCCTTGTAGCTTGTAGACAACAAGACAAACAGTGTTCAGGTAAAATATCTATTCTCCAAAGTTCTGACGTAATAACAATACATTTCTTTGAAATTTGCATTCGTTTGTAGAATGGCATAAAAAGGTTGTCAGGATCACGTTTGTTTGTACACGATATTATTTATAATTACAAAATATTACGCAATTTTATTTGATTTTCACTGTAACTACTCACTATATAATATGTTTAATATAATATAGATATACTCGTATAGCGCATTCAGCTATCTACTGTTGGCAAACTGAAAATGGTTCTACCATAGTACCACACGGCCATAAAATAACGTATAGAAGTATTTGTAAAAATTTAATATTTTCGTGTGTTTTATTTGCATTTTACTTGTTTATTACTCTTTATAAATTATTTAATTTAACAAATTATCTACTTTTATTACGTTGTTTGCCTTTTTATTAACTACTAGTAATATGGAAAATGGAAACTTACAATAATTTAGCACATAATAATATAAATATAAACTTACCTACATTATGTTTAACATGTAGTTTTTTTTTATTACTTACTACAATTTTTTTATTACTATATAATAGGTATGTGTTGATTTAGTTAGTCAGAAAGACGTCTTAGAAATAAGACTAGAATTTTAGCAAAAAAGTTTAAAAAAACTTTATTCGCGAACTAAGGCACAAAACTACTAAAAGCTTATTTTTTCACTTTTACCCCACACCTATTCAGTTTATTTATGTAGATATTTCAACCCCCTTTACAAAGCGAAGAATGGCTTTAATGCCTGTGTTTGTATAGCAGTGTTTGTACAATAGTTTGTCACCACAAGATGACTAAACAAAATTGGGTCGTTAATATATCACGTTTAAACATGTACCTATTTAATAATACAATTATATACGTATGGTTATAAAAGTTTCCCGTGACCCTAAATGGATTTGTTAAATACGATGTATTGTATCATCGCTCCTAAGATATAAATATTAACACCTTTTGTTCGTACATTATTGTTTATTGTTGAAACTAACTCTGACCAAATGGAATTGGCTGTATCTGTCGCGGTGCGATGTATTCGTGTTGTGTATTATTATATTATTACTAGCTGTGCCACGCGGTTCCTCATGGATGTAGCTATCGTGTAGAAAAAGAAATTTTCAAATCGGTGCAGCAGTTTCCTCTTTATAATATTAGTATAGATTTAACTCGACTTGATTATTTAATATTTCATAAATAGAGGCTCTATTACTATTACTGAGTTATCAGAGCATCCATGAGTCATAGTCAAGTCATATCGTCTTTCCTACTAGGCTCGTAGGACTTAGCTGTAGACAAGTTTTAGCTTTAACGGTGTAATTAAGTGTGTTATATAGATAAAAATAATTACTTATCTGAAATGTTGAATGAAATTGAATGAAAAATGAATTATTCATTATTATGTTTATACAATATAATAGATTCGCCAATGATAAGTTTTTAGTAAATTTCAATTATTTATGTGGATCAAACTTCTTTGCAACTTGATCAAACTGAACTTGAAAACTTGAAAAACTGTTTCTTTTAGTATATTAACGCAAACGTCACATTATACGTATTAAGCAAGATAAAACCAACAAGCAACTCACTTTATTAAGATTGAGAGTACTCGAAAGGTAATTAACTAATTAGTTTAATTACACTTCTATGAACTGATGTCGAGTGCCACGCAGCAGTTAAAGGCTAGATTGAACTAACTACTCGTATCTGTCGTTAGTCTACCTTGTTAGCTAGCTGCTATCATTCCTTATTAAGCAGTCGGAGCTAGGGTGGCTACAAAACGTTAGTAAGAAAAACATAATGTATGAAGTTAATAAGAAATAACATTTGTTTGACGCACACGATTGGCTGTGACGTTTGCTCACTGTCGAGCTAAAGCTATAATGCATACCCAGTTAATATTTGTGATTTATTTATACACTTCATTTTAAAGGAGTGCCGAGAATTATTTCCAGCGGCTTTTTTCTCCCGGCCTACCTTAGCCAAAAGGGCGCCTAAAGCCGATGTACCGTTTTATTTTACGTTTATCAAGTGTAGGTATACAAATACCTTAAAATTTGGAATGAAATGGAATTTTCTTCTGTCTGAATGTTGTTGTATTTCCGGTTTTACAGGTTACTTTTACTTTAGAACAACGTACTTACATATCTATATTCAAATTTGAGCAAGGCTTAATTTTATAGTGTAACTAAAAATTAATAGCTAAATGTGTTGATAAGTGCGAAACTAGCGCAGCTGCACCGAATCAACTAGATTTTACTAATGACCTGAGCTACGTTATTATGAAAAGAAAAATTTCCAATAAATTTAATATTGCAAAAAAAAAAGGTAAGTACTTTCTTTGCATGCAAACCGTTTTACTGTTTTACAAAGTTTACATCTACGAAATGTTAATGTTTTAAGTTGCTAGTAATTAATCTTTAATTATATAACTAATTGTTTTTCGAAATAAATTATTAGACACGTTTGACAACCCTGACTTTATTACTGCTCGTATGTGTAATGTTTTTAAATCTACTTTCTGTAATAGTTGATTTGGTCTCAGATTATTTATCAAAGTACTAGATACCATTAGGCAGCGAATACTGGAGTTGAAAAATTAAAAATTTAATTTTTTTTTTTGCTTTTTTTATACGTAACATTTAATATTAAGTTAATATTTGTACCTAAGTATATATTTACTTTTATTTTTGAAATATCTTTATTATTTTCTCGTACCTACTTAAGTATTTATTTCATACATAAATACTAATAAATAAACCTACCTAAACTACCTAGGTACATTCTTACTTTTTTGTCGTCTTATATCATTAAATGATATCATTTAAATACTTATACGTTAACTATTATTAGGCTTTAATTTCAAGCATACATGCTTTATCTCTTTATTGGTATTTGATTAGTAAATTGCAATAAATACCAAACTATAAATGAATGTAACAATCTTTAATATTGCAGAAACTCTACATATTACTAAAATACTAGAGCCACCATTAGATACGGTGCATGTTTATGTTTACATATTATTATGTCCATTTCAAGGAAAATAAGTGAGTCATTATGTTATATAATGTTTTACAACAACAAAAGTTTTTTGAAATTTTCACGTGTTGTCTTAAGTAGACACTACTTCTGACTCCGGTATATGACAGGACTAGTCTTCCGAAACAAATATTAAAGTACGAAACGAAATTAATTATGTAGGCAAGTGCTTATTCGTGTAGTTTTCCAGAAGGGAAGTGATTTCATTACAGTTGTCAATTATGAAAACAATTTTCAATGGAAAATATTTTACCCCATAGCCATTACAATGCAAATATATACAAATTTAATGCCGTAAATACGAAAATGTATCGAAATGATATTAAAAACAATCGAGTATAAGTAACAAAAAGTAATCCGAATAATTTTGAAAATTCAGAAAGTTATTATGTTAGTGTAAATGTATTTCGGATATGCATCGTAGACCGCTTCAATAGGTCGGTATTTAAGCCATGTTTATTAAATACTTATTAGGTATGTACTAATTGTGTTTATAGTTTATATTTTAAGCACGGTTTTCATGTAATGAATCCATTCATCCTTCCTAAATAATATAGTTTCGATTAATTAAATTGAACCTTCAATTTATTTTTGCTGACTGAAGAACCCCGAGATAAATTTTTAAAAAAATGTTTGTATAACCCTTAGAAAGTATCTATAAAAAGGTTACGCACACGAACATAAATCAGTAATGAAATCGAAATATTAATTTTTTCAATTTGTTCTCAAGCGCTGATCCGAGTAAATAGCTCAATGATCAACCAGAAATTTGTATTTGTGCCCAGCAAAGAAAAAAGTTATAAATAGGTTACTCGCACAGCGTTTGAACACAAATAGTAAATGTTCACGCGAAAAATTTCTACTGAAAGTGTCTTGCTAAAAGAGCGCATGTCTCCACTTTAAAATATGAATGTACTTGAATTATACATTTCGATTAAGTTATTTCGGGGTCGAATAATTTATCAACTACAGCAGGTGGGTAGCGTTACGTTTAGGAACGTTAACGCCACTTGTTTCAGATATTAATTTGTTTTTATGAAGAATACGGCAGTTATA
>DWQK01000520.1:0-20262 GCA_018231225.1 Noctuana stator
AACACAGTACATCGGCTTTAGGCGCCCCTTTGGCTAAGGTAGGCCGGGAGAAAAAAGCCGGCGGAAAAAAACTCTCGACACTCCTTTAAAATCAAGTGTGTTACTCCCAAAAGTTTTAATTACACTATGTGTTGTTAATCCCAAAAGTTTTAATTTTAATAAGGAACATATATTTCATACGCTTTGAAAATTAATTAAGATGTTTGTCAATTCTTGTCCCCGGAAGTCGAGATACGAAAGGACAATAATCAAAATTCCTTCATTAAGCAAACATGACATCAAAATTATTTATAAAATCAACCCTTCCACCGCTCACACCGTTCACCGGTGGATCAAACCTCCAGATATTTTATATGCATGTTTATTTTAATGTTTAATTTTATACGGTGGCAACGACCCCGACGTTCGAGCGAGTACTGAATTGAGCGTGGAAATTGTATCTAAAATTACTCCAATGCACAAAATGCATTAAAAATTTCCTCAACTGAGCTAATGCGGACTTCTTTCAAACTGTCGCGTTTTATAGCGAAGTCCACTCACGAATATGATCTTAACTCACAACGCAATAGAGCTGTATAATATAATTTGACGGATGCCGTTTTAAACTGATGGTTTTACGGTTATCGTATACCTTTACAAAAATAAATTTGTTTGTGTAAAAAATTTTTTATTGGATCAGCAAATTAATGTAAATAAATATAGTCTTGTCAGCCGCCTGCAAGCTCTTGTGTTTCAGTTAAGGAGGGTGGATATCTAGACAATAATGCTTTTTTGTATTGCCTCAGAAATCTTTCCAATTTGAGGTTTCGACCCTAAAACTGTGCTTGGTCGCTTAGTAAAGGTTTGTTCGGTTGAAGCAAAAATTAACAAAACGATATGTGAATAATATGATCTTTTTAATAGATAAAGCTGAAGCGTTTGTTTGTTTGTTTGAACACGATAATCTCTACAAAGCGGATTTGAAAAATTATTTTTGTGTATGAAAGCTACAGTCATGAGGAATGTTATAGGCTATCAAACATTACGTTGCAATTCTTAACGCGAGTCAAAACGCAGGGCACAGCTAGTTTTATTATATTTTGTAATGGTTAAAGTTAATAATGCTACAGATCTCTTACATATTAACATATTTTATAATGTCTCTAAAAATGGCCGCGGCGAGGAGTGGTGAATTTAGTACTGAGTAATTTATCTCGAGCAAGCAGTAAAGGGAATGCGTTTTGACGTTTATTAGTTTTCACGCACCCTGTATTTTAAAGGTTACAGCTTTGCAACGTACGCTATGCATTACGTATTTGATTTTATTGCCTATGTTTGTAAGTAGACTTATTTTCGGAAATGGGTACAGATGCTTCGTTCGGAAGTTGTTTCGACAAACATTTAATATAGGTATAAGTCCGTGTCAAATATTCGAGACTGCCGAAAATATTTCGAGTTCATTTGGGTTTACTACAAAAATAAATGTCCTACTTAGATACATAAATCATTTGCGAAAATTGCGTTAGGTATTTATGTTTTGCAAAGGTTTGATATGTAAGTTTATGACTAATGATTCTTAACCGTAATAAAATCAGTAAACATAGACGGGCAACTTTTTTAAATATTTAAAAAACATGTTTACAATATATTTGTGGATTTTATATGAAAAATTCCATTTAATTTTGAAATAAACGTCTTATAAAATCACTGTTTGGATCAGAAGTATTGCGCTTGACCTAAAATATACGAAATGTTTACATTCCACAATCAAAAAGTTTCTAACAGACAAGTGATCAATCCAGCTGTCGTCCAAATGGAATTAGAAATTTCAAAATGTTTTTTGGCTGTATAGAATAAAAATGTACCTATTGCAATTTAAAAAGTTACCTTACGAAAGTACACGGAGGGTAATTATATACTCTTGTAAAGTATCTCCTTAGACATCTACTTATATAACTGTAAATGAAATTAGAATCATAATTAGAATTCTACAATTTTATTCCATTGTTCCAGAAACTAATGGAGCCCAACAAGAGGAGTTGAGCTCGTGAAACATGACGCGTGGCGCCATTGCGTTTTGGCGCAAAATGCCAATCGCGACAACGTTGCTCCTCGCGGCGATGGCGACCGTCGTTTCAGCAAGAGACGGATCTCTGAGAGACATTGTTTTAGGTAAGTAATACTTAATTTAATTTTTTAATGCCTACTAAATTTCTACGCGACATAAGTAGGATTAAATATATTTAAACCTACGTAAATTACTAAATAAGTATATTTTGGTCTCTACATTTAGATATATTTGAAAAGGTATACTTAGGGATGTATTTTAGGGATCATTTTCGATAGCAGACATTATTACACAATTAATACATTATATTTATTGTCTTTCAGCCTATATTATTTATATTAAATAATATGTATTATGTGAACTTATATCTATAAATTCTACCACATATTGATTGATTGCTTATTCCATTTGTAATGCACAATCGCGTATCGGATGTGTAATTTTTTTAAAGTTCCTACTAAGGAAGTCCTAACGTATTTAAAGACGTAATTTCTAAACATAAGAATTACTGCACCGAAATCCTTAAATCTAAGCCCAACAATGGGCCAGAATGTACACTGCTTGAATTTTTATTATCCATATAAATTGGAAATAATAATTACGTATTCCTATTCCATCGTGGCTTGATATATTAACAAAAATCTTCAAGGCGATGCTAAGAATTTAAAGTTAAAAGGGGAGTGGTTACGCATACAAATTAATCTGATGCGATCTGAGGTGGGTGCGTCGTTATTTTGACAATCGAAAGGGTCGTATTGCCAATCATTGCCAAATTGTACGTGACTACCTATGTAATGTCACGCATGTAATTTTTGTTTAATAATTTTAACAGACTTCAAAAAAAACGAGATTATCAATTCGACTGTTTTTTTTAATGTTTGTTACCTCACAACTTTCGACTCGGTGAACCGATTTGGATGATTCTTTTTTTTATTTGAAAGTTGATGCTTCCCGTTGTTTCCTATTTTAATTTGGTTTTGACAAAGGCATCCAGAGAAAACTATAATAAGTCTTACCAGGTACCAAGTGAAGTGAAGTGAATGTGACCTTTAAACCATAAAAATAACATTTATACGCGACTCGTATCAGCTGTGTCAAGATACCAACAGTACATTAATAAAATAAATGTAGGTGTTATCCCTACTTGGTAGTAAAAGAGAAATGGTATTATTTATATTGCCATTATATTGATTCACCGTACTTCAAAGAATATCATAATAATATACACAGATGATAAGATAAACAGAGATGTCTTTAATAATTTTTGCCCGATTACCTATTGGTGCGATGTCGTCATACTTTGTGTTGTAAACCACACTTCAAAGTGCTCATAACTGATCGTTAAAGAAGATAATTTTAACTCTCTGTCTACTTTGTTTAGCATTTTAGAATTATTATAGTGCTATAAAAAAATCAGGTCGGTACTACTATGACCTTAACGAACCCGTAAATGGCTTAGACATTTAATTACACTTTGTCTATTTATAAAAATACTGCAGGCTGCAGTACACACCTATAACCATGATTTATTCCCTGCAAATCTTTCTAAGGCCCACTGTGCTGGGCACAAGTCTACCCTCCATAACGGGAGAAGGCCTGGAGTATACGTCATCGCGCTGCTACAATGCGGTTAAGTGGAGACACAGGATAGGCCAACCCGTGTCGGATGTTGTCAAACCGCGAAAAGTTCCTCCGACCAGGTTTAACGACTGTTAGGCACATAGTAGGTAGGTCGCTTGCGATCTAATTACAAGGTTAAATGCGCTTTAAGATTTATTACAACCGTATAATTAATTTCAAAAATTATGAGTAGGTAGCACCTACTAGGTGCATATTATCTCTAATATCATATAGTATCTGTAAATGACGTGTCCAAAAGCAATATGATTTGCGTACTTTTGTCATATCGAACATCAAAACAAAACTAAAGTAAAAAAAAAAACACTTTCCTGTTTTTTGGTAGGCAGTTCGGTCGCAAAAAAATAAAATACCTATTCTATGGAATTGTATAATTAGTCACACTTATGTGTCATTTCTATTGAACATCAGGTCTTCGTAAATGTTTGTAGGTTATCACATCAGTTATTTATTACTAATTAATTTAATGTTGACACTAACGCCCACGCATATTATGATCTTAAGAGGTTAAATACGATCACAATATTTATTAGTGCACTTGTTTAAATTAATTATATTATCATATTATTAATTAGTATTTATTTATGTACCTACTTGATAAAATTCTTGTAAACTGCCGTTTTATGTTTTACTAGCTGTGTCCTGCGGTTTCACCTGCGTTAAGAATTGTAATGCTTTATAGCCTATAACCTTCCTCATGAATGTAGCTATCATACACGAAAAAAAATTTTTCAAATCCGACTTGTAGTTCCAGAGATTAGCGCGTTCAAACAAACAAACAAACATAGCTTCAGCTTTATATATTAGTATAGATTATAAGATTGTTTCACTTCATTGCGTGTTTTTCTTTTTTTTTTTTAATTTTATTCTTCAGTAACACTAAATTTGTCCGTTTCTGTTACGAAGACAAATAAACTACATTTATGATACTAAAGTTATATTTTCAAGTTGACATCCGTTGCAAATTAATTCGTAACAAGCTCATCAACCCTGAATAATAGACTAAATCGGAAGCCAGCGGAAAACGTTATTACTTCACGGGCACAAATCGATTGTTGCTCCCAACCCTCTCATTTGGTCCTCATTAACCCGCCGGATGTCAAGACAATTTAATAAAGTCCACTCAGATGAGACCCCTCGGCTTTCTTTATAAATTCTCACCTTCAATTAACTTTAGTACTTCTCAGTGGAGGGGACAGTTCTTCTCCGATTGGTCGTGAGGTAGCCAGGACGTGATATTTAATTATTCATGTGTAGTACGTAGAACACCAATCAGCTCCGCTTATGTAAATTCGCTTTTTCTGCGTAATAAAATAATGACACTTCATTCTGTTGTTCTATCTACTTTTAATTGTGAAGGTTGCTTGTTTCTGATTTTCTTTCTGATAACTTTTTTCAATTTTTTTCTCAAATTAAATACAAATTGAACTAATTAACTTCTACCTACAGTTGCAAGTACCTTCTGCAAATGATAGGTATTTTTATGAAAACATCAATATCTCATGTATTCTGTTATTTACTTGTAAAAGGAAATAACAAAAAATAAAAATATGGTCAGTCGTAAAATTGAAAAATGAACATTTTCTAAACTATGTTTTTCAAACAAAAAGAAATCTTCACAATTTTATTGCAAGTAAAGATTGACAGCTGAGCTGATGCTATCACATTTTATGAGAGCATCACAAATAGTTCCTTTATCGGGAGAAATGTAAATATTTACATTGATGACATTCAGCGATGTCGCGACGGCTGTTTACCCCAATTTAGTCCTAAACAAACAATTATTTGTCCCGAATGCATTCCGATAAAGATTTATGACGAAATAAAAATGCATCTTCAAGTTTTTGCGATCACAAACACGCATTTTAGACATCAGATGTTTGAAGAACTATCTAAGAAGGAACTTTAGATAGAGGCGCCAGGGGGCTCTCTAAATAGAGAACTTGATAAGAAAGTTGTAAAGATAATAAAATATGTTGATCTGTTTATTTAGTTGCTGATTTTTGTCAGTAACTAAATAAACTAAATCAAATTTTAAAATGTACAGCAATTTTTACTGTAGGCAAATGATATAGTTTTTTCACGTTTGTATTGAATTTAACCGACGATAGTATACAATTCTAAAATGTTTGTATACCGTCGTTTAATGGAATCAACAAACATAGAAATATTAAGATCTCTGCATTACAATAGGCTGAAAGTTATGAGAAATGACGCGCTCCGCATATTACAGAATGTGAATAATATACTTGTTACTTCAAAAGCATTAAACTATATGCTATAAAATTTGATATAAAAAACGAAAAATTGTTAGCAAGGGATATCAAGAAATAAGCAAGACACAAAACCTAATATAAAACAAGAAGAATATTAAAAAAAAAAAACAAAATAAATCTATTTTAGAAAACATAAACTTTATTACTCTGGGTCATCAAGTGAAAGATCCTGAATCGTTTTAGTTTTAATATATTTCGTAACTTTGTTATTGTTTCTCACCAGCCTATCTTTTTTATGTCCCTCTCGAACAAATCCTTTACAGATATTAAAAGTAATCCTAATCCTATTGTAAGTGAATTTTCGCATTTGAGGAATACAAATGTGATATCTGACTTTGCAAGGCTGTGTAAGGACGTCACGACTGGAGAATAATCACGATTTTCCCAGCATATTGCAAATGCAACTAACGTTCTGATGCGAGATATGATGTATTCAGTTAGGATGCGCGCTTGTGCGAGCGATGGACTGGCTAAAGAGAGCCGACTTCCGTCGATGTCAACCTATTGGTATTCAATACGATCTAGTGTTCCAAGTTCTGAGGCCAACTTTCCTTTCTTTGAGTTCTATTCAATTGTTTCAACGCTGAAACTGATTGTAGATATTTGTTGTGTGTTTCAGCTCCCTGTTTGGCTTCAGTGTCTGTATTTAGTTAATTCTGTTTACAGTCCGATCGTTGTCTTTATTGTTGTTTCGATGCTTCTGCTTTGCTTTTTAGAATTTCATTAATTTCACTACAACTAATTTCGACAATTTTACAACTAGTTTAAATACTTTAATTCATTTGTCACCAGCATGTTTATCTCAAAAACAGTCCGTTACTTTAGATTTACGTCCCATTTTACAACCGGCCAATTACCCTACCGCATTCTATTGTTTTCCCAGAAACACGCGCGGGCTATTAAATAGGACATAATTCGTTTGACATCTATAAAATCCCACTAAGTCGAACGCAAACAAATTTAGTGCTGGAAGTATATGTTATAACGAAGTACTGATGTGGAGATGATGCTTAAAATGTCGTAAAAATTTTATAGTCCAAAGAAAAATAAATAGTTTTCACTTTGCTCGATCTAAGAGTTATACAATAAAAACTTTACAACGGGAAGAAAATAGACCAGGAATAATATGACTGTTGGTCTGGAATGCTGCATCATGACTAAAGTATCAAGAATAAAATATATCTTTATGTAGATATTACATTTTATTGACTTTATCCTTCAACTGAATAAAAATATCACAAAAGTTAACTATAATGACAATGATAATTTAAAAGCTATAGAGTTAAAGGAAAATAATAAAAAAATAAGCATTCCAAGCATCTATCGAGAAAAATAGAAAGCAACTGACAAGATATACTCGTATGATATATAATCTATTTGTCTGTTGCACAATTAAACGAATCAAATTTATCATTTATCATGTGTATTACAAACATATCTTTATAATGGACCACGGATCATGAATGTCTAAGAAATTTGTCAGGTCTTGCATGGTTTCCCGTACGCGTGAATAAACGTCGTAAATTATGGTTATTTTCTCTACAAATAAGACCGAATTGCCGTAAATAATCATATTTATAGAATTGTCATCCTTAAGCACAAATCGCAGAGGTCATAATCGAATGAGAAATACGACGAATCAAAATGTAATGTCAAAACGTACGCGAGGATTAAATGCGCCATTACTCAATAATGCTTGTTTGAAGTTGTTTGTAAAATTTATTACGTATTACTATGCAAATTAATGAGTTATAACATCTACATAAAATGTGTAAGTGGGTACAGATGCTACATCAAGGGGCATAGGTATTTTAAATTAACTGTGGAATTACTATTGACTGTTGCAGTTTCGCTATTATACCTAAACGCTTTTTGCATTTTGCCCAAAATTTTTATTTCTAAGTGGGTAGATACAATTAGCTATACAATTTTTATTTCTACGTTGTAATATGCAGCCCATAGATATCTACGTCTAACCTCAAACAAGGGAAGAAGTTCCATCTGAGATCGAACGAGATTACGTTTGTTAGGTTCTCATGAGATGGTTGCCTCAAATTAAGTGTCACCGCCGTCAGCACTTCTCCCGTGTGTCCTGTGCAAATTTTACCACCTTTACAATCTATTAGTAAGTTTAAACGTACAAGTAAATAGATCGTCAGTAGCCAATAAATGTGCATAATATTATATTTCAATGCAGTTGTTCATTTCAATTTCAGCCAGCTGTCAATAACTCATTTACAAGGCATGTTCACATTATCCAACATACTCAACACGTGCCTTTACTACTCGCACTTTACTCGTATCTTTTTCAAAAACCTTATTACTGTTTACTAAGGTTTGAAGTCAGCCATCTTTAAGATATAAACACTACATTTCTGCAATCAAACCCTGACATCTAATATATTGCCTACAATAAATTCAAGTTGAGGGATATACGAGGTGGTCAGTGATCAGTCGACTCAATCAGTCATAGATTATATTATTTGTCTTAAGGCGGACTTGCTTATCTGTAAACTAGCTTTTACTTAGTTTCTCTTGCGTCTTCTAGAAGTAAATCTTTCTGCGATCTTACTGATTTACTTCTAACTACGTACGTATGTACGAGATATTGAATTATTGTTATTTGCGTCTACTACTGCTATCGTCATCGTATACGATTGTATATATTTACTTACTTTAATTTGTTGCACGACAATATCGCTGAAGACGTCACGATAACATAAGCTCCTATGAATAACAAATACATTATCAAGAAGTTTGAAATCAGTAACACAAACACATGTCTCTATCAAAACAAGGCGAAGTGTCTCGTGTGTTTTATAGACCACTGTGTTCAAAGTTAAAGCGATGTCATTGATGTATTCGCGGCAAGTTGTGCGACCTGCGCATGCGCAGCTGTCTTTAGTAAATATTTGCTACACCACGCCATGATATGAGCTGCAGTTCATTGAGCTCGATCTATATTTGTGATCAGGGAAACTGCACATTTCCATCCTAGTTTTACGAGTTAATGAATTCGCCAGAAACGTTTTTCCTATTCGATGTTATTGAGAAATGGTTCCGTGAAGCTCAAATTATTTTGTCGGTGGTCTTGTAATAAAGTTTATATTGGCGCTTGCAACTCTTAAACCGTACTGGCTATTTAGTTGTCAGTTTGATCATTCCGATAATTTTTGATTGGTTTAAATTGAACGATCATTTAGCGTTCGTGAGAATTTCTTTACAGACACTTCAAAGGTTCCAAAAATTCTTCGAAGACTTTTTCCATTTAACCTTAAATGGGTTCTGCCCTAAAGACCATTAGCAGAAGGGTGAAGCGCAACGTCAACACGGTCAAAAGCGAATGACAAATTATTCACTAACCAACATTTACGAAGTTCTGCAAAGGAACATTTTACATTCGTAAAATAATAAGCCCTACGTTGAAAGAGGTAGAGTGGAAATTAGGAAATCCGTCCAATAATGAGCGCACCGCTAATTTTGTTCCTGCAAGTTTTTGAAGGCACATGGTGTCTCCGTATTCATTTTACAGTCTGCTGCTATTCTAGGAATAATATTCCACCATATCTCAGTGTATTTTGGTGCAGGTGCCCAGATGTCGAAGGGATCTTATTCATTTTGCTGAATTTCAGCGGGGACGCCTTGTGTACTCGCAATTTGTCTTATTATGTCCCTGGACGCATCTGTTGGGATTTATTGGCTGTTTTTCTTTTTCTTTTGTAGGAGGCTATATATACGATTCTTTACCAATTACCGAGCACTGACTAATTAGTAGTGATCGGCCTAAATCTGCATTTTCATGTCAGTGTGTTAAAGGAGTTTATGTTGGCTCTACAGTTTGTTGACTGTTATATTTTATGCCAACTAAGTTAAGAATCTCATTGTTCAATTATTTAATTGTTTTGATTGTGAAAGTTAAGTTCGCATGTTTACATCTGCATCAGTATCGCTTATTTTTTGACTTCAGCTTTTATAAGATGCTGTGATAAAGCTGCTCTTAAAACTTTCTCGTCTCTACTTTTAAATGGGTTCAATGGTAAAGGTATTGGGTCAAATCTTAGCGAAGCGTCAAGATGCGCAGTTTTTTGCGAGGTGTCGAGAGGACGTTGCGTCGGTCGGCGCGCACAAAGAAATGCTACGACGTATATGTTCCGATTCTCTCACGAATGGCACGCCATGTGCAAGTTCAGAACTGGAATTCTATGCAGTAGCCAACTGTAGTGACTGGGTTGCTGTGTCCATTAAACACGAAGTGAATGTATGCATTCATAATTAATTATTTTGCAAATATTTTGTTACATTTTGGCTTAGACACCATACCAAAGCAGTATTTAAAGTTAACGATACATGTTATTATTTCCAGGTAATGCATATTAGATACTACAGTAGATACCTACTATGTAAATAATAGATTTTTCCATATATGGATTATTATGGTAAGTATGTATGTAAGTAACCTACTATTCCTATGATTAAGGCGAATAGGATACAAATAATATTTTATTTTCAATATTGCTAATTATGATTGTTCTACTCCATAGCTGTCTCTAATCGCATTTGACTGCAGATTTATTACTATAACCTTTTTGTCTCTGTTTGTTTACGTTAAAAAAGACATCGTGTCAAGTTACGCAAAAAATGGTCGTAAAAAATTTAAACGACAATCTCAAGTGTGAAGGTGATTAAGGTACAAGAGATTTAAGCTAGCGACTGTAAAGAATTTTGGCACGTTTTGCTATGAAAATAAAGGTGTATTTTCTTTCCGTAAATTTATCATAGTCGATAATTTAAAAAAATTGCATATTTTAGAATGATTAAGGTGATTTCCTTTTTCAACAATTTATTTTTTACAGGCTATCGCATTATTTATACTTAAGTTACAATGACATATTCGATTTTTTACAATAATAACAATTTTACAATAAATAAATTTCGGCATTGTTAGGTTAGGATGCATAACTAAATAATATAGGAATTGTTTGACTACAATATGATATGACTAAATTGTTAAAAAATACGGTCGTAAATATCAATGTCTACAAGTAGCATCTACTAAGTCATTTATATTCTTACATTTATTTATATTTGTGTTTAATTTTATTTAAATTATGATAAAAAATTATTAATACACTGAATTCAAGGTATTTTATAAATAGGAATATTATTTTTTAATTTAGAATTCAATGCAATCCACGTAAATAATATAACTAATTTTTCACATAAATCATCGCGAACCAAATAAAGGTGGCTACCGATTCCGCTAGTACGAACGTTGATATTTTTTACACCGAACATTTCAAACACATTCTACCGGGAACCTATGTTTTCATAATAAACAGACTGTATCGCATTTCAGTGCGGTTCGCTTTACTAGGAAAACAGGAGATTTGTAACTAAATTTCTTTGTATAGACGTATGTTACATTAACTGCTGCCAAATTGGTGGCAAAGTAATGAATTTATTCCCATTTTTATTGATTCTTGGGCATTTATTGGCCGACTAATTACCGACATTAATTAACTTAGACTGAAAGTTCAGGCGTCTCTATTTTACGTCATTGGTTGTTAGAAATAAAACACGGATTTTTATCGCTGTGTTCGCATCCGGCGATTATCTACGAAATTTAGGCTGAACAATTATAGAGAAAATCTATTAAAATTAAATAAAGTGTACTTTTAAGAAACTACATTTGAGTAAAATTAGCAATTAGAAATTACTATTAAATTTTTAAATTCCTTTCAAAACCTAATAACATTTTCTCTACCAATCAGATCTTAAGTTGGTTCTTTTCTTTCGATAATGGTATTAACACAATTTTATTTTACCATCAAGTCTATTGCTCGTGTTTTACTTTACCTCACACTGCGTTTTGAAGGTCAGCCTAAATATACCAGTAGATTAGAACAAAACAAAACGTTGAACAGTAAATGCTGCACGACTGGCCTGCTGCATTCTACATAAACAATACGGTCTGTTCGCGCCCTTGAACTTCGTTAATAGACTAAAAGAGGCCAGATGGCCAATAAAAAGGTTGAGATCTTGAAAGTTCAACACACGAACAGTAAGAGAAATTAACTCAAGTACTGTAAAACGACTGACGAGATTTGCGAAAGTGGAATGAGTTTTTAATGACAAAATAACGAGAGCTCAATGATAATATTATTATCTACTTCTCAGCCGTCCTACAAGTTTAACTTATTTATTATGATTACTTCTTTGTTTTACTGTAGCTTTAGGCCGTAATTCTGCGGTAGGATGGGTACAGTTCTTTAGTATCCTTTAAATGAATAAAAATTAAATAGGATCAACTAATTAACTATTGGTAACTATTCCATTTTAGACTAAGAATTACATTTAAATAATACATTGTGTTGGCCTTGAACTCTGCTAGCACGAAACGCGAACAGACCTGGGAGAAATTCAGTTCCTTAAATAGAAATTCCACTAGATTTTCTTCCTTTTTCAGATTCGTTTCAGCAACATTCTTCACAGTGAATGCAATCGCCTCAGAGGATGAAAATATCCATTTCTTTAGACAGGAATGCAGTTTCATTGTTTCAATTGGTTTTTTTCCATTTTTGAAATTTTGTTGAAGTTTCAGAAGGGTGCCGTGCGATTGAATTAATCTGTCCTTGTCCTTAAGTTATGACAGTTTACAAAAAACGTAAATAAAACTTCAGCCATTTGTCTACTTTTGGACTGCTGCTGGACGTAGGCCTACCCTAGATGGCGCCATTCCATCCAGTTATAGGCACTGTGAATCCAGCAGTTCCCGCTCCTTCCACCAAAGAGCGCAGGCCGGCGCCCTTTATGCCGAGACGAGGTCAGCATTCAAATACTTTTCTTCCACATCGGTTGTCATCCTGTCGAACGATATAGTCTGCCCACTGCCACTTCAGTGTGCTTATTCGGCAAGCATATAATTTACCGAAATAATACAATCTGTAAAGTCTCACAATAAGATTAAATCTGATAATAGACTATCAGGTTTTTATTCAAGAATTTAATAGAGGAAGTGGCGTTGCACTTTTATAATTGCATGATTCTCAGGAGCAATTTTGAGGAACAAAAAATCTGTGGAATCGATATTTTTTGCGACACGTCTGTTTGAATCCGTATGCATCATGGCCGCGACACTTAATTATATGACTTAGCGATAAAGTTACTTTGCATCTTTTTCAGCGTCTGTGTTTTTTACTAGGCAGTCTGCATTGCATAACTGTATTCAGAGGTCGATTCAGAACAATTCATAATAGTTTAAGGCGACTTAATCCTCATAAGTAACAATGCTTCTACGTATGACTTTAGATAGATCTCCTATTTGGGGTTGATCGTAGGTATCTATGGGTTTCAGAGGTTACAATGATTTGAGGTGACCGTCTCAGTCCTCACGAGTAATGACGCCTCCAGGATATCTCTTATTTGAGGTTGGACGTGGGTATCCATGGGTTGCAGAGGTAGCCTGGATGCTTCTTTGCTTGTTGATAAAAAATAAAAAATAGCATTCGCACGTTGGTTAGTGTATCACGGCCATTAAGTCTAAACCGAACACACATAATATGTAAGTACCTGTTTACAAATTGCGTCTACGACAGGTGGCGCTACACTTCGAACCCGTAATAATGTTTGTCCAACTCTTGAGAATGCAGAGAACAGTTGTCTGTATAAGTAGACTCTTAAGATACGCCGAGTGAGTGCAAAGATTTGAAATGGTATGGTTAGGTAAAAAGCTCTAGTTGGTGGAATACGTAAAGAATTGCCATGATTTGACATAGAAAGTTCAGGAAGATATTCTCCTTCAATTATATTAGTTCCATCCATATATATACATATTTCAATGGTTTAACTAGACAGACAAGTAAGTTCCCTTGTTTGTACAATTAGGTTCCTATCATATAAATTCTTCTAAAAGGTTCATCATCAAATATGTATTTCATTAAGGGTAGCTTACAAGTTTTGAATAGCTTTCAAGAGCTCAAGTTTCCTCCAGCTTATTCGTATCTACATATTATATTTCAATATTATTTTTAGACCAATTGATGTACCTGCATTTACTAGCTGTATATACTGCCTAACCTCCTATTTTACTCAAAATAGACACCAAAACTACAAACCCTTTCAAAGCTTTTAAATCTCCAACGGTACTTCAAAACTCATGGGTTTTGAAGTGGTTTAATGGCGCTGTTTTACATGTGGCTTCATATACACCAAACAACACGGCATAACTTTACACAGCGTCCGGATTCTTCAAACAAACTATTCGTTTTTACGCTACTGAATGCTTATGTCAGGTATGCTCTTTCGACATGTTGGCGCCAGATCTTCAGAATAGTTGTCATCTCATACAAAATGATCATCATAATTATAACCCCGTTACTGCACTTCTAGGCACGGATGAATTTTAGCAGATGACAAGTTTTGTTTGGTAACTTTCATAATAATATAATATGTCTTTTGAGAAAGTTATGGAGAATTTTATTAAGAACACAAACCAAATAGCGATCGTGATATGCGGTCTTGATACCAAACTTAGTAATTGGTTACTAACTGGTGATCCAAATTCCTTACTCTTTTCCGGCGTCAATATTGACTTAACTGTTAGAAGAGTTGTGTATGTACTTGTATTAGCACACATGTACTAATGAGGATAAGCAAAGATAAATAATTACTGGTCGGATAAAAAGCAAATTAAAAACTAATGACTATTGATTTTTAAATGTATAAACAACTAAATGGAATTTGAATACATGTTTCACACTTTCACACTAGTGTTTCGCCAGTGCAAGCGTTTGATAGAGGACGCGACGCATACGTCTAACGTGTAACGTGCATTTTAATCGACGCTATTGAGATTCTAGTCTGCTAGTTAAAAACAACAAAATTATTGTCCGATTCCTCAAACGGCATATTCCTACATGAAATTAAAAGTCCGACCCAGTACAATGTATTGATAATTCTGCATTTCACATGTTTAAGATAATTTTTTAATATCTGGGCATAAGTTAAAAATGCATTTAAAGGCACAGCGATCACATCCAAAAATGACATCTTACTCTCATGAGTAATAAACCCATAAAACTTTCACAGACTTGTTCTATTTCTGACTATCAATATGACAAGTGTTGGTCATGAGAGGTGAGTAAGCAGAAGTTTTGTTGTTCTCGAGTCTGGCCGGCGTCTCGTCTTGAAGGATTGTTGACTCATCTGGCTCCAGTGGAAATGTTTTATGGAAACTTTCTATTATAATCGTTTTGTTTGCGGTTAATTTGGTCTTTTCATTAATAACTGAAGTAATGAGACTCGCTTTGCAGATGAGATCATCTGTGACGCCTTGCCTGACAATTACTGCGAACATTGATGAATTTACAATTGCAACTTACTGTTTTCACTAACTTGACACTGTTATGGTTCCTAAAATAGTAGCACTTTCGACGTTAAAATTGTGTATTAGTTTCTATGCTTAAACCCCACGAGTTGAAAGTTACGTAAGGTCTGCGTTTCCTTTCCATCTAATTCTAATAATTAATCATAGAGCGGAATCGCATAACAGATTAATGTTGTGATAAATTTTGTCCACCATTTCTCTAATCTAAGATCACGGAAATCTACATCAATCTTGCTACTTTACTCAAATACCACGCAACCATCTTCCTCCTTCGCTCGAGCAGTTTGCAGCCCTTCAATCTGGATTAAAATCAAATTCTATACGCTCTACTTAACCAACCGTCGTGTCTACTTCGCTAAGATCAATATGAGTCACAGGCTAAGCATTTGCAATGCGCGGGAGTGTGCGGATAAACGGAAATACCTAATCTTTGCATTAGTTTCACGGGTTCCACTCCAATGTAACATGTGTGGCACACTCCCCGCGGAATTTGCACACAAAATAGACATATTTCGATTATTAATATGGTGAATTATAAACAACTGTTCAGTAACTTCCGCTAAATTCCATTCTCAAGAAACACAATATTTTGATTTATTGCAATCGATACAATATGAACAGAAGGTGTAAAATAGATGTAATAATAATTATCTGGCAAAGTATGAATTGAACAATTAACAATTCGGTAGTTATATAAGAAAGAAGTTATATAAAAAGAATGAAAATAGGAAATAGATTCGTATTTTTGGAATCAATTTAAATAAACTTATAGCAATAGCACATGAATTTCCTATACCTACATTGCTTATATGGTAATGGCAGTCTTAAAAAGTCTGACAATTTGCTTGACTTAAAAGGAGAAAACAAAAACTAGTCACACAGACATACTCAAGATACATGCGATGAATAATCGTTCAAGTATCCAATACAATATTAATAGTATAACTGCATATCTTTTTGCATTGGAGACCTCTTCGTATGGAGGTGTAACTTGGAGACCGCGTTGAATACAAAAGCATACATTACATTTAATCGGCCACACGGGTACAGTTATACGCAATGTCAACGAATTTGGTAATGTAACGCCTGTCCCGATAGACGTGATGCGATAATATTTGACATATTTGCATAAACATTATTTTTAGGGCTGTGTACTGTGTAGTGTCGAATTTGAATATGTCGGGCTTAAACAAGTAGAAGCACAACAGTTTGTTGCAAGAGTGTTTAAGTATATAAGCAAAAGAGCATTAAACACTAAACTATGTATGAAATTATATTTTCTATTTATTAAATTTGAAAATGTCCTACAATTCACACATTTTAAGAAAAAAATTATTTACCATTACACAATTAAAAGTACAGTTATAAACAAAACATCCTACGCCAAGTTTATAAGTTCTGTTTGCGACCCGTTCAACGCCGTTTCCATTGTATTCATTGCTTTTGTCTTTACTTCAAAGCTCATCTCCCATACAATTAGGTGTACTTCTTTGTGTCAAAGCGTCAAACCTGGCGCCTGACCTACGCCTACAGTGCCAAACAATCGTACATAAACAAATCCTCTTGTATTGTTCGGTTGTCATGACGCAAGTGATCCGAACACGGTGCGCCCGCGCACAATTCGCGTGAACTATGACTTATCAACGCAGTCTTTTACCGTGTGTCTTAAATTGTTTGAATATGATATTTTCCTCTTATATTCTGATACGATGCACTTGTGGTTTGTAGTTATCTTACCAAGGGTAAGTGTTAAGTAGAATTTGTAAAGTATTTGAAGTATATTGTATTACAAAATTTCATTTATTTCTACATTTGAAACAATGAGGTAAACTGAAATGATTAATTACTTTAAGTCAGTCGGTACAGTTGAATTAATCGTGTTTAACGTAAACCACCCAACAAGAGAAAGCAGGGAACAAACAATTGCTCCGAATGCTAAATTAATCACTACTATTCACAATGCTGTAACCAGTTTATCTCCAACAAGATCTTACGTTGGCGCTGATTTAAAATTGTATCGTTAATCTGCATGCCATGTGATTATGCTCAATGGCTCGTGATATTGGATTCTGGATTAAATTTTAAGCTAAGATTTTACAATTCTGAACTCTATTGTACTTAGCAATAGGGACAATAATACAATAGTTGTAGATATGATAGAAGCAACTAAAACGAATGCAATACTTGTAGAGGTGCTAAACCATTTTCTGCTTGTCCAACTTTTTTAATAATAATCTGTTAAGGATTCAATGATAATAGGATTATCATAATTATCATTGAATATAAATACAATTGAATATAAAATACTCTTAGTTTTACGAAATGGCTTCATAAATTTCAGACAATCATTGAAAGCTTTGAAAGCGAGCAAAATGCTTAGAAAAAGTAGGTAATTTAACATTTTCAATTACATCATTATGCAATGGAACTACCAATTACCTTTTTGCTTTATGGGGGTTTTAAATCTAGAATCGAATATCCGGGGTTGAGTGACGTTTGTATTGCCCCGGGAAGTAGTGCCCGTGACTAATGGCTTCCTACTCGCCGTTTATTTGGTGCCGGCGACGGCTAAATTAGGTGACCCGGAAGGAAGCTGGGAAATCATCGTAAGGTCCCAAAATTACGCTTGAGTAAATCCTTTTAAAATCGCCTAAGTAAATCGTCATGGCAAGAATCGACTCGTTAAACGTTCGCTGTACGAGTAATCGAACGATCTGTCTATTAGGAAATCATTTTCATCTCTTCTTGGGAAATGTCGCCAGGAAACCTATTTGCCAACAATTTTGCTTGAACTGTACTCGTTCCTAATAGCGGCGCCGTAAGAAGCTGACGAGGATGATAAAATAATAAGAATATCTTTGAAGATAATTTTCCGAAGGGTTCCAACATGTTTGATAAAAATTTACTAAAATTAACACGATGATAGTATTCGACGGAAAGAGCAAAATAAGTCTATTGCAATTCTGTACAGTACCTACTATAATGTTGATTTAGCCCTGAATCATGTTCGCGTAATCGCCATAATACTACTCAACAGACGAACCATAGAGTACATTCATTTATTTAAAGTGGGCATCCGTCAAGGAGATTTGACCGGCCAAACAATAAAACACTGGACGAGACAGAAAGTGAAATTAAAGCGACACCTACAACGACGGAGGAAGCGACACGAATCTGCCACAAGTAGACGAGTTGATCTAATGAGACGCGGCCAATTATGCGACGGTCGGATGAATTTATGCTTCTCCCGCTGTTAGAATAAATCCCAGCTTTTTGCACGGATAATGTATGAGGCGTAAATCAAGAGGTGAAGCGTAAAGTCGTTAACATCTTGTATAAACGGCTACACGTTAGATAGCGCGCGCGTTTGATTCAATTTTTTACCTACAAATTTTTCACTCCTACGTTATAGGGAAGACGTGTTTTAGTATTTTCAATAAATTCTCATTTGAAAAATTAATGCTTTGACGAACGTTTATTTTGCACTTTCTTCAATTTGAACATGGAAGTCCTTCGTTTAAAATTTTTCAATTATTCGTTTATTTTCGTTTCATATAAGAAGGTGTGTAATAATACAGATACTTGGTACATTGGTGAAATGACATGAGGACTAATGCGTGAAATGTAAACAAGTAAGACTATATAAAAAAACGCTTGTTGCAAAACATTAGCTTCACGCATCACTATCATCTAGGAGCTGAAAAATTGATGAAATATTGAGTTCTCCAGAGATATACTATATAGAGAAGTAATATACTATATAGAGAAGTAATAGGATCCACATGCGGATACGCAACCCGTGAACGCGGGTTCCGTGAAATCGATTTCCCACAAATCAAACTAATTGAAAGCAACCAAAAGAAACTGGCGCACGCGCACCTCTATAAATAAACGCAAGATGGCGGGCGACCCTCCGTACTCCATACACACGCAGTAGACAAAAAAAAATACAAAATAACGACAGTGACTTTAAGAGAGCAATTAGCCTTTGAATATTAGAAATTTCAATACCAAACAAACAAATAGGTATTTTAATAAGGTTCTTTATGTATAAAATGTTAGATAAGATCTGCAAGATACTGTAGCAACGATTTAGCTTTAATTAGATATTATTAGGCTTAAATTTGGAACAGGGAATTATTATTGTCGTTTTGTTTACGCTAAGGGAACATTGCATACAAATTATGCTTAGTAAAATATAAGTTTGCATTATTTTAAATTACCAGACTTACCTACTACCTACTTCTTGATGTAATGTAATTCAATTAGGTACACTCATATTCATTACCTACATCATATTCCTTGAAATTTCCATCTCTAGATTCTAGTAAATTGTAATATTATCCAATATCCAGAATGTTTGAGGTGTTTACGAGTAAGTGTCACCCGGTGGCCAATTATGTTGCAATACATATAGTGTTTCATGTGAAATTGTATCTGACTTTTCCGTGACCGTCAACATTTGCGTGTTAACTGTTAAGACATGATACTTTGCAAGGGTTTTAAGATACTTTGAGTCGTTTGGCAAAAAAAGTATAAAACTGTAGTACTATCTTCAAACGTATACATACTTAATAGGAGAACATAACAGTAACATGCCTAATTGTATATTTTATTGTCCCTAACTTACTAGAGTAGAAAAGAGAACGAAAATAACGAGACTAAGTAAAACAGCTATTTCAAACATTTATTGTGAAATGCTAATCTAATACTAGGAATAAAAATAGTACCTACAGTAAAGTTATAGTAACAATAATAATAATAAAAAAAAATTAATGACCCATTAACAATTTTATTGATACAAATTGAAATTGAACAAAAGAAATAAAAAAGCCTGTAAATCTAATATATAAAATTCTCGTGTCACAGTTTTCGTTGCCATACTCCTCCGAAACGGCTTGACCGATTTTGATGAA
>DWQK01000521.1:0-20258 GCA_018231225.1 Noctuana stator
CCTTTTCACCGAAACACAAATGAATTGCTTTATTTGCTTCACGGCAGACATGGGTGCAGAGGTACTACACACACGGGAGACATGGGTACATCAGCGGTCGAACCATATAAGTTCTACCGCCTACTGTGTGCAGACATAAAACAGACTCGTAAAATACGAGTAATTAAAATAATAACTCGAGAGTTAGCGTCGAGACGCAAAGCAATAAATTGCACCACCTTATAACTTTCGACTGGGCGCACGGATTTTGATGAGTCTTTTTTATTTGGAAGCTGGTGGTTCTCGTGTGGTCCCATTCCAGTTCGGATCAATTCTGACAGTAGCAACCATAAGAAAACCAAATTTGCATTTTTGAAGTCGATTGGTTTTGTAACGCGAGTTATAATTATAATATAAGCTGACTTTCTGTACCTAATTACAATATCTGCAATATTTCCATGAACCATGCAAAGACTTTTCTTGAACTATGCGAAAATAATAATGTGACAAAAACAATCTACACTCAATAAATTCCACAAGAAAATAGTTACGCAATATCCGAAAGAATAAGTTTTTCAACCCTTTTTAAGTCTTAGAAGTTCAATGTAAAGGGCCGTGAAACTACTTACCAGACAGCTGCGTCAATTTTAGTGCTTCCATTTACAAAACAAGTTTTTATTCAAACGTTCTCCAACTAAAAATATATTACAAGTCTACCTTTTTCGCTGTTGTTCCTACAGTACCTACTTCAGGAGCGCTCTTGAAGATAATTGCGAGGGATGGTGCAAGGGCCCGCAACTACCGACCACCTCACTCCTCGAGATTAAGCAACGCTTAGACTGTGGTACCTACCGTCTAAAGCTAATAATAATTGCATGATTCTATCCATGAGCTGCAGAAACTCACTTGACCACTGAATTTTACCGTAGAGTTGAAACTTATTTTTACATGAAACCTCTAAAAAGAAACTTGCGCAACTACTGTTAAAGGAAACAATGTCCAACTCAAAACAACAAATTTCCCGCAGTACGATGCCATAAAAATGTAGGGGACGATGAACAGAACATCACGTTTCCAGACCCTTCTTGCGTAAAACTGCGTATTTCTAACTCTTATAAAAACTAATTATTTCTGGAAATAACGAAGCATTTCAAATACTCTGTTTTTTTTTTTGAAATTGTTTTTAACTTTCGCTTGCAATGTTTATTTAAGGAACGATCGTTTCAAACACAAATACATGGTTATTTAGAGGTTTGGTTTTTAATTTGCCAATACCATTTCTTATGTTTATTATTTTGTCAGTTGATAGAATACTTACTTACGCCAGATCAAAGCTTTAAAAACTTTAAAATTGTAAAAAAAAAATTACTTACTTGCAGATCGACTTCATTCAAGCCGTAATATCCGAAATCTATACATATAATATAGGTATACTGTAGAGTTCAATTCTGTCTGTCTGTTATCTGGCTTTTAAGCAGGTTATAATTTATCGTACAAAATATATTTTACATACCTACTAACCAAAATATTACACTACACACACACATATATAGCAGAACAACGTGTGCCAGGTCAGCCAGTCACATTTAAAATAAGTATAGCATTTTTTTTTTGCAAAAACAATAATTTCCCTGGAGATGGCAACACGCACCGGTAATAGCCCGTACGTGATTCGCAGTAACCGCCGATGATAAATACCTTTTAGGTATTCCGCCAGAATATTTTGAAACTGATACGTTTGTATGGATGTGGTCTTATAAAACGTTAGCATAACTTTAAAATGGATTATTTTTCAATTTTCACTCAAGAGTATCACAGATACAAGACGAAACAAATGTTGATATAACAACAAAACGTTTCATCCAATTCCAGCGCTGCTTTTAAGTGCGTGACGAGGATTTTTGGAGTCAAAACTGGTCTAGCCGTTCCAAAGATTATCCGGAACAGAGACAGACAGACAGACAAAAATTGTAAAAAAAATTATTTTGTAGTAAAAAACGATAATTTCAATATTACAGACACTTCAATTTTATTTATATGTATAGACTAGCTTATGCCCGCGACTTCGCCCGCGTGGATTTCATTATTATGTAATTGGACACTCTTAGGAGTAACATTTTGGAAAACGCTGGTACGTAGGTAACTCATTTTTTTCCGTACTCAATTCGTACGAAATTCCATGTACCGTGTATACATTCATGTATTTAGTAAAAGGTAGTTATTTTAATGCTACAGAGATGCTACTTTTATTTCCTATTGGTATCTAACCGATTAAATATTTTTTTCCTATTTTTTTATTTAACTAAATAAAAATAAACTTTAGGATTCTGTGCTCAAGGCGTAGGTACAACATGTCGTGCCCTGCGGCTTGTGAGCATGCGGTGGTATAATTACGCTACCGCGGACTAACTTGGACTATGTAGGGTGACAAGAAAAGTTTTGAGATCAGACACAGATTGGCATAGCAATAATTTAGATTTATGTTCCCGATGTGGATTTTTGCTTAAATTATCTTTATATGTGTCCATGGCACCCATGATACAAGGAATCTAAGTGTGGGGCTGCGAGTGTGACGCGTTATTTTATTTTATTTTTAATTTATTAGGTAAAGTTAAATGTTGCTATTGGAATATTTGGATTAATTCCTTACCCAGAGAAACTAATCCAAACAAGGTATTTACCGGGCACTTACTTAGGAAGGTACTTACAAGTCCTAATGCTGCAATGATCATGGAACCTGTCCTTAAGTCGATCCCAAAGAACGAGGTAACATCGGGAAAATCGTCTAACGCCGTCATTTGAGAAACTGTGTTTAGATTGTAGAAGTAAAATTATTATATTAATAAAGTGATTAAAAACTAAAAACACAGTACTAAAGGACACTGTACGTATTGCTGCCAAAGTGACAATTCTTTGTCACTTATGCTGATGACATTGCACTGGTCATAGACAGAGGAGATAGTATAGACCACTCATCAGCGTATATGTATTTATTTAATTTACGACTGAAATAAAATACATCACTACATATTGTCACACTCGGATTCTTGTAACAATTTCCTTATAAGAAAACGCCAGCAGAAACAAAAAATGTCTGTTTTTATTTAGCTCACTTATATAAATGAGATAATTATGTTGCCTTCTCGTTTTAGACACTTATTATTCTTTTAAGAACTAGTCTTTCCTAGGAAAGAAAGTGTACCTTTAGGAAAAGATGGAAAAAAGAGATTGAAAGCAAATAAAAAATATAAAGAAATTTTGTATAAACAATATAAATTAAATAAAAATTTACATGATATATGTATATATAATACATGATAAAATATATAAGTATATAAAAACATTTATATAAATAGATAATACAAATAATAAAAACATAAATAAACAAGATAACCTAATGTAAAAGATAATGTAGTTGTTTAGATGATGAATTGTGAAATGTAAATAATTTTAGGTGGTACTTAAAGTTTAACTTTTTAATGAACGAAACACAAAACGTATTAGATTCCTTCTCCGTATTCTTGATAATTTTGTTACCCTTTCACTTTAGTATCTTACTTTAAGAAGTTGTTAAAAGTTGAGGTTTGAAATATTGGCTTTTGTGTATTCATTACCATTATGTTCATTAGCAAATAACTAAAACTAATAATTAACGTTCGATATTGAATTGAAAACAAAACATTGAGACGATGTAATTTTGCCATGACCTTATATTTTAATCAGCAGCCTTTGTGTAACGGCATTGTCTTAAGAAATAAATACTCTGTTAACATCTTTACAACCAGAACAATTTCTTGTATCTTTTAATTAAGGTTGGAAAACAATTTTTAAAACAGAAGATCAATTTCTAAACAATAAAACAAAACTCTCTTTGAAGAGTTACCTGTAATGTTTTTCTTTTATCTTCGTAATAGCTACTCCACAAAGAAAAAAATAATAGTGAGTATCATAACATAGGATGAGGTGATTTTAATAAATTTGTTTTGTTATTGTTACTTCTGTTCTCTGCCGGATTTTTAACCGACTTCAAAAAGGACAAGGTTCTCAATTCAAACGTTTTTTTATGTTTGTTTTCTCATAACTTTCGACTGGGTGAACGGTTTTACATGAATCTCTTTCATTTGGAAGCTGATACTTCCCGTTTGGCCCAATTTTAATTTGGTCCCGTTCTGACAACTTCATTCATAAGAAAACCATATAAGTCTTAAATTGAAGTATGTGCGCGAAAACTTTGAAGTAGGTTTTTTATCTTAACTCGAGTTATAATTATCGACTGAAGAATTTTTTAGATTTCGACATTTTGATGGCCTAGGAATTCATTTAAGTTTTCCAAGTGACATAACTTGTGTATGCGTGTGTGTGTTTATGCGTGCGTGCGTCCGTGCGTGTGCGTGTACGCGATGATGTATTAGTGACGCACATTGCTTAGCTGTCACGTGTGCTCACTCTTCTATGCATTGTTAATAATTTGTTACTTATACACTCGATTTTAAAGGAGTGCAGAGCCATGTAGCCTAAAGGGCGCCTAAAGCCGATTAACAGTGCCTTCATAGAGTTAAGTGCGTGCAATGAGTAAACAATTTTGATTTTGACTTCATTTTAAAGGAGTCTAGAGTTTAGCGAAGAAATTGTTCAATAAAAACCAGTCTTAATTCGCTACATACTTAATTATCCGACCAATAAAGAGTGGAAATGAAACAAACAAGGTAAATCGAGTTTTAACGAGCTTAATCCAGAATAATCCAATTTTTAACATATCAAAGTTAGAGCAGGTTTAAATCCTTGTACACAGGAGTAGGTCCTAATAGAATTACTAAGCTACAATAATCTCTCCTAGTCGATAATCTGTTAGAGCCCTTAAAAGAACTAAATAACATTTTAACAAGCATTATAAAAATAAGCGGATAAAACCTGCCATGGACGGATTAAATTTTTATATCCTGTGAAACAACGTTCGTTAACGTTTGCTTTAAGCCTTTGGGCAAACTGCATTTACGTAAGCGTTTTCGAGTTATCTTTTTTCAGAACGGGTATTAAACTAGTCCTGTTAGAGGAAATTGAATTTGGATTAAAAATGGATCGGCTGAAGCTTTTGAATTGGACGGATTAACTTTTGCTTTGAACTGTCTGTTGAGAGAACAACGTAAAGTCACTAAGTGATTGGTACCTACCGTATTTGCAGTGATAAATAAATAAAATAAAAACATTTTTATTCATCATAGGGTAATTGTATACACTTGATGAACGTCAAATAACACAGTACATCGGCTTTAGGCGCCCCTTTGGCTAAGGTAGGCCGGGAGAAAAACGCCGGCGGAAAAAAACTCGTATGTTCGTAAGAGTTCCAAAATTATAAGCATCTTACAATTGTTGTATTTTTAACTAAGATATTTTTATACGTATAATCTGGGTTGTAAGTGATTTAATGACTCATTTTTTTAAATACAATTTCAAATTCCAATGTATTTATTTGCTTGACAAGGTTACAGTACAGTAGCCCTATCACGAATAATAAAGAACTACGTTAAGTAATCGACTTATCTACGTAACTTCACTTTAATAGACTTTAACTATACGATTTTTATACATCCCGATACGCCCACGAAGCGCTGTTAAAAATCCCATACAAAATTTAACTGTTACTATTCGATGACGGATGTGTAAAATTATCATGATAGGTTTACAGTTCTCACATATACTTATGTGGTATGTTATAATCTATACTAATAATATGAAGCCGAAGAGTTTGTTTGAACGCACTAATCTCAGGAACTACTGACCGATTTGAAAAATCCTTTTTGTATATGATAGCTACATTCATGAGGAAGGTTGGAGGCTATTAAGCATTACGTTACTATTCTTAACGGGTGAATCTGTGTGGCACAGCTAGTACCTATATTATAAAGGTTATCACAGCGGGGTAGAGTTTAAATCACGTTAAGTTCGTGACGAATGAATCACGTTAGATTCCTGTTCTCGGTCTGGGTATTTGTGTCTATACGTATGATCATGGTACCTTGGTACCCATGGTACAACAACACAAACCCTAGTGTGGGCTATGGTGTGAAGCGTTATATTTAAATTACTTTTTTGCTGTCGAAAACGAACCCAAAAAAACAACGGCAACTTATCGCTAGGTAAGTATCGTGTCGACAAGGCAAAAGGATAAGTTTCTTGAGAAGTAACGATAGCTGAATTATAATTAAATTGAATCTCGCTAACTTATCAAAGATATTTAACAGGTTTATTATTTCTTTGAGATCTAAAAAGTTTATTGCAGCCCGATTATTTGCGAAGTATATTTTTTATGCTATCTATATTTATAATTGTAATATAGCTAAAGGGTTTTGTTTGCAAGCGATAATTTCTGCGATTTTAAATGTTCTCAATGTGTACGTATGATACGTATATTCATGAAAGTATAGGCTATTTAGCATTACACTACAGTAAAGTAAGTCAGAAGAATAAGCGCTATAAAAGCGCTTTATCCGCGTGCGTTGGAGTGATGTTAAATTATATTTAATTATCATACGATACATCCTAGACGAGGGTGCTTAAATCTGTGAAATTGTTTGCGATCTACACCATCTATGCTATTCACGCAATCGCTTTTGTACATCCTCACAAATGATTTCAACAGGTACTTACATTTTGCTAAACCCTTGGCCGTGAGTATAAATACGGGGGTTGCAACCCCCGAAACTTCAGTGTGGCTACGATCGTCGCCCGTGGATGTTGTGCCGCGCTCCGACTATCACAGATCACTTACGCGAATCGAGTTGTGTTTCGTTGTTTGCGAATCGTGTTTAAATACTTTGAAATTTCAAGTGTTACACCGTTTTCAGGTATGTTCGTTTTTCTTTTATGAATTAAACAAAATAAAGCAAACAAGTTATTTTAATGTAAAAGGTAAAATTATTACCATAAACAATTTACGGCATTTTGATTTTAATTTTGATATAAAACTTTTTCGGATTATCCGTTAGTTTCAGATGGATTCGGTTAGGGATATTTAGTTTTCTAAAGAATTTTAACAGTATCTAACGTTATTCAAATAGTTAGATAATAATTTGCCTACATTTTTAAGTTATCCTTATTTTAGTATTACATTCAATCGCATAAGTTATTTATTATTACAGCTACGGATATTGTGGAACTGTTTATATTTTTCTTATATTTTTATGGACGACAAAAATGTTTCTTTTTTTCTTTCTTTTAGTTCAAATTGTAACATTCATAACTGAGTTTTATTTATCTTTGCTTTCACCTATCTTTATGAAGGTGTTTTAGCTCTAAGCTTATAATTCTCTGGAGTATTGTTGCGCAAGGCCTTACTCACGCATAATTTATATAATAATAATATTATATTAACCTAAATACGGTCCTATTATGGTTAAAAAATGAATAGGTGTTTTTCATTCCGGAAAATCAAGAATCCCTCGGGATTTTCCAGAGGCTTTATTCCGCGAAAACAGAGCTGCTAAAAAATACGAAAGGCAAAAAATAAAATAAAATATTTCATGATTTATATTAGTAATCTTATTACTTGGGAGATGTACGTATGTACTTATCTTATTTCTGTTAAAAATGGATTCAGCAATTTTCTTTTTATACACCTTTTTCCTTTGTTTTTTTCTTACTTGGTAGGTCGCTTTTCTAGCATTTCCTGACCTAATTTTTCACCAATCCGCATTGGAGCATCATGGCGGAATATGCTCTAGGCCATTCCCGGTTGTGAGGAGAAACCCGTACTCAGAAGTGGCACGTAAAAAAAAGGGTTGAAGGCACGTCTATTACCAAAAAGGTTAAATGGTCCACTGCTGGACACGGGTCTCTCACAACCGGGGAAGGCCTGGAACTTTCTTTTATTTTAGGAGTATTGGTAAACAGCAAGCTCAGGACACTTTAACCTTCATAAGATGTATTATTCACACTAAATGTATAGTAAGTATCTAGTAGCAATTTCTTTGGGCAACCTTTACGAGTATTTTCATATATTTTTGAAAGCGTATTAGATGTAAGAAAAATAATTTACTTTGGATAATTTCTATATTATCTACAATGGTTTTATAATTAAAACAATAAGTCCTCTAAAAGATTAAACTATGCCTTCGAAAACGTGCCAGAAATTAGACTAACTTACTAGATTAAGCGTAAAAAACAAATATAGGTAGGTATTTCAAGATATTTCAGGTTTTTAAATTTTTTAGAATTCAATGTATGGACATGTTTTCGGTAAAAACCTGTTATTAAAAATCGGGAATGATTAAAAAGGAAATTTAATCACGATTATAAAGTACCTACCTTAGTACCAACACAACATGTAACTTCATAATACACCATAAAGTAATATAATGGATAAAATTTAAATTAGCCCCTCATGTTTCCAGGAGTTTAAGGACCCATACCTTAGATGGTCTGAGGATATTCTTAATCACTTTACTTTGTTCGTAACGTTACGAATTGACGTTTGAATTCCGTGTTATCAAGATATGAGATTAATACTTAGAAAACGTAATCTGCAATAAGACGTGTTTAATAGAATGGCTGTTTCATTGAATATTTAAAGAGAAGCAAGGTCGTATCGAGTAATAGTTTACATAACATTTTGAAGTTTTTTTGATTATTAAAATTCTGTTAAAAAATATTCATTTGTTTTCATAACAATTATAATACATATCTTACACGTGTACATTAATCTTTTATCCTCAAATATAGAAGATTCTAAATTGTGTTAAGCTGTGTTTACTTAATTTCTTCTATAATCTTTTTTTCTGTATCGAGGGGAGTGTAGTTGGTCCTCTATTTATACTTCCCTTTCTCTTCAATGCCGCCGTGTCTTATCATACATCCATCATTTCTCAGCACCCACACAGAACACTATGTCATTTCCATCGTTATCGTTTCCCGCCATCGCGCTCTTTCTCTGACATTGACAGTGACGTAAGCTAATCAGCACAGAGACACCACGAGACAGAGTATGTATGCTATGCACATACACTACAGGGAGAGGGACGGCTCCGGAAAGCTACCTAATACTGTATAGAAATACTTGAAAAAGCCCGCCTTCTGGCGCAGTCGGATAATAAATAGAAAATTCCTCAATAGATCGTGATGTTACGTTTCCCGCTCCAATCGCAACTAGCCAGCGTGAATTGCCCAAGGATTTACATCCGAAAGCTTTCTTGCTTATTATTCAAGGTCGAACGATCTTCGAGTCTCTCGCGGCGTAGACCGCGCATCACAATCTAATATTTCTTCAATTCCGATCAATTTGAATATTTTCTCTTCCAGATATTTAGTTTTCGTTTTGTTTCTGTCTCAGTACTGGTCTGAATTTCTTTTAAAATTATTTGCTGCTGAAAATTCAACTATAAATGTACTGAATTTCTACTTCTAATTAACTTTTCTTTCTAATTCATTTTTAGATTTGAATCGGTCACAATGTTACACTCGGTCACATCATCGGAAAACCATGAACAATTTTAAACAGTTTGTCAATTTTCTTACCAAAACTGACAAAATCAAGCATTGCGATTTCATTGACAGACGATTACGCCTCAATTGCGAGACGATGACAATAGCAGACTTGGGCCCTTGAAAAGGCCGTGCCTCAAAACTCAAGTAGGTAATTAAGCAAGTTCTTACGTTCGGAGGATGTTGCTTACTATATATCCGTACTTTCAATTGAAACCATATTTTAGTCCTTATGAGTAGCATGCATCCACGTACAACCTCGTATAGCCTATAGGACTATATTATCGATCCTATTCGAGATTGGAAGTGGCCATGGGTTTCACCAACCACTTAGCATCAAGCGAGCTGCATGTTTGTTAAGAACTCATTTACAGAATAAAAACAATGATAAATAAAGGGCAAAAATACATTTAATAAAAAACTGTTTAAAACGCGAGTGACGAAAGCAGTGATGATAAATGCCGATAGCCTACCCTCATGTTACTTATTCCGTCTACCAGCTGTTTATGACAGCTTTATTAATTATAAAACTTGTGTTTGTAATGGGAATAATGTAAGTATTATCAATGGTTGTCATATCCACCCTTTTTGACGTCATTACGATTTCAGGTAAAACCAGGGTTGCCATCCGTCTGGTTCCACAAACGAAGGATTATTTGGTATTTCTTGTTTATAAATTCATTCACGTTTACAACACCGCTGGATGTGAATATCTAGAGCAGCGGTCGGCAACCTTTGGCCGCATAGTAGCCAAATATAGTAATAGTGTGCTGCATAGTGATAAAATGGTGGGAAAAACTGGCCGCAGTAATCCATCATTTTAATAATACGTACTTAATTTACCCACCCATAGATATCATTGATTTAATAAATGTAGTATTATTATAAATAATTAACTAAAATCATAATTTATTAATTATTATTATTATCATTATATTTATTAACGTGTAGAAGCATAAAGAATGAATTATTAAATGATATTATTAAACAAGGATACAACAATTGAATTTCAATTTGAAAATTTGAAACTCATTTTGAATGAGGGTCGCATACGACCCGCGGGTCGTATGTTGGTGACCCCTGATCTTCAGTAAAACAGCAAGCTGTGAAACAATAGGGAATCGATTGCACGAACTATGCTGAAAATAAAGGCTTTGTTGTAGCTTGACATGCTGTCAATAGCCTGTTACTTTAGCTTTCCTGAAAGCTTGAAATTCAAAATAGTTTGTGTTTTGAAACCATAAGCCTCGAAAAATCGAGTTATTTCTGTTCTGTGTACCTACACGTGCAAATACTGCACTAAATGCGCTCCGCGGTTTTGTTCGTAACGATTTAAAAGTAAAACAATAGCTCAAATAATAATACTCTTTATTGTACCCTGTAAACCAGCTACAAAAGATAGGTACCTACATAAAAAAATGCAATATAATAAAAGAATCATAACAAAAAATAATTAATTCATAGAAAAAGTTTACAGAAAATATAATATACTTCATTTAATAAATTAGAATTAAAGAAGATTGAACATAAAATAAGGTAAATATCTACTTTATTTTAGTTCTGGATAATTGCCGACCCGTATGGTGTATTGGATACAATGGCGGTCCGCCATTCAAAGGGTGCTGGGTTCAATTCCCAGCGGGGCAAAGGTTAATACCGTTAATGTGATGAAAAGCTACGTTGAAAATATTCTAAAGGCACCGACATAATTTTTTTTATTTCTCAGAAATTCGAAAATAAATTGGACATTGCGTGAATCACGTTCCGTACCTAAATGTTTAGCAAAATTTTTCAAAGAAAACAATTTAACTTTTTCGCCAAAGATGGCATTTCTGTTGATGGCTGTTATTACGTAACATAACGTGCCTTCGAAATTTTATTTTACAAATTCAAATTCCAAAAATTTTTATTCATCATAGGGTACACGTATACACTGGATGAACGTCAAATAATTCGGTACATCGGCTTTAGGCGCTCTTTTGGCTAAGGTAGGCCGGGAGAAAAAGCCGGCGGAAAAAAAACTGTCGGCACTCCTTTAAAATCAAGTGTATAAATTACATGTTATTAAAATATGCGTTTTTAAATCACTTTAAAAATAAATCTTTTGTTACTTTCACGTATGATGTCAGATAGGACTTCTCTCCTATTTGAGGTTGACCGTGAACGTCCATGGGTTGCAGTGACTAATTAGGTAATATCTAGTGGCCTGCATGCTCGTTTTTTACTCAAATATGAGCCTCGTAATTCGACCAAATTGCATTTTAAATATTATTATTTGGTAATCTTCACTTGGTTTAAAAGAAAGTCTATTAAGAATAGTATATCGCGGTTCAGTGTGTAAGTAGCTCTTAAACGAATGAGACGGTAATTTTAAGAAACTTATTTATAGCAATTGGACATAGTTTAGCTACTTTTTCTATGGATTTTCGTCACATAGATAGGGTAATGAGTACCAATCCTCAAATAAAAGTCATATAGATGAAATCAAGAAGCATTTTGCTTCACATTGGGAGGTAAGCTGCAAGTATGAAGTTCTGAACTAACAATATTTTAGACTGATAACGCGGGGAGATGTTAAGTACCTAGGAAAAGCGGAAAAAGTTTCGTTACGACATCGTTTCACTAAATGTACTTATATTATAAGACACTTTAGATGTACTTACATCTAGTAAAAAAGAGAATTTTCTTATCTTTTCAGCTAGAATTTTAAATAGACATTTACATTTTCAGTCTGTATTTTCGTGTACCTGTACAGAATATTAATGTCATAAATACTATTCTCAATATAGTGTTTTAGCTAATCTACTTAGAAAAATCGTAGTGTCGGTAAAAGTATAAACTTACTGTACGAAAGTTCTCTCAATCGATGGACTGATTTCTAGACATCTGAATAATCTAGTAGCACCAATCGCCACAATATCTGTTGTAAGTTGTAGCGCAAGGACATTCAATTATTGATTTGTCTTTTGTAATAAGTCATTTAGTTGCACGGTAATATGTTCTCTGCGCTATAATTTTGTAGTTAAAGTTGTAACGGTACCCATGAAAGTCAACATTTACGCTTAATAGATAGTTAAGTAGGTAACATACATTAGGACACAAAAGTCCCTAGTAGCTCAAAAGTTGCTAAATCGAAACTTAGGATACAAAATGTACGAGTAGGTAACACAACACAACCTACTTTTACGCTGAATTTACTAATTAATAAATATTATACCCATTTTATGCATCCCATATGAATGTACAAAACATGTACCCATAATAATATGCTTTTACCCAAATGATCAAAAGGCATGCAGTCATAAAATTCTCTGAAGTATTAACCCAATATTAATTTGATCGTGACAGTTTCAATATCTAAAGTGATGTTGAGTGATTGATAATAAAAAGGAACAATGTTGTCCATTGGAAACTCCAGTTAAGTTGAACTTCAACTAGTAACTAATCTTTAGGCGATCCCTGTATGCGTGTTTATGGAAATTTTGTGATCACTTTTTTATATATTTGACACAAATTAAACGACGCATATTTTAATGACTATACGTCGGGAACCCTTTAAGTAGAAGTACGAATAACTGGCGATGTTGTTTCTGAGAACTAAAGTCGTCGCTTAAATTTTAAGGCTGTTAAGCTAAGTATCGGCCCATCTAGTACATTGTACTCATTGCTTTAGTAGGTACATAGTACTAATTACTGTAATTTCTTTATATTCTTGTGCGCAGGGTAGATTTTACCCGACTAAGTAAGACGATTAGCAATGTCATAATTGTAAATTAAGAACAATAATTTATATAACGAAAAAATAATTCTTCATTCTAATTGAAACATTTATATTAGAAGGACCTCTCGAGTGCAAACATAGCATTAACTTTTAATGAATAACAATTCACAAAGGTAAATGTAATTTTCGAAATTTTTCGAACAATAACGATAAAAACGACTTCTTTTTAAATCTCTTTTACAAGATTCGCAAATTTCGTCTTCTTGCAGTGGTTGCTGCCGGACTCATTATATTTGAGTTCTCGTGAGTAGCAATAGTACAAACGGTTTAGCAACGGTTGTTACGAGTACAAACGGTTTAAAAATAGCATAAAATTGCGTTTGTATAGATTGCTCACGATTCAAGGCTATGCCCTCTAAGCAATGAATGAACCCAATCTAATTATCCGCTCTGCAACGTGTCGTTTGTACGTGTCTACGTGTCTCGCTTAACAACAGAACAAGTATCATGTCATTATCAAAAGCTGGAAGCCATCAAAATTAAAGTGCTGACTGTTTCAGGAAGTTTCAGAGAAGTTTTGTCTTGTGTCCTATTGTATTGGATAATTAAATGTTTTACGAGTAATGCCTTCAACCGACGGCTTAACATGCCCTCCGAAACACGGTGGGATGGGAAGTCCGAGAGATATTACTTGCATGTGTTACAGGGATAGGTAAAAAATGGCTGAAACTCTCTTTACGTTAATAATTAATGGGGATTAACAACAAAAAGCAGTCCCGAGCTATACGGACACACATCTAGTATCTGCGTCACATAAACTACCTACATTAACTAAGTAAACTTTATTAATTTGAACGTAAAACTGAACTCAAATGTTAATATACAGCTACGTTTCGGTAAATAGTTAATAGTCTCATAATACTATGAAATTTTAATGGTGCACGGTAGGTCACCAATCAATGACAGACGAGCAGAAAGGCCTGATTGACAGTGGCCTGCGTGATAGTTTATATTTGATACTTACAAGCTACCTGAGACGGTACCCTTTAAATAATATTAATAAACGCAGCATGATAATAAATGCTCTGATAACCTAGTTGTTCAATTTCGGCCGACCATTCCTGAATGTACCAAAATCTATTATGAATTAGTAACGCATGTGTTAGTTGTCACGTGTGCCCACTAAAGTTTTTTTCAATCGTTTAAGTGTAGGAGACGAGCATGCAGGCACCTGATGTTAAGTAGTCACTGCAACCCTTGGACTTGACGGCCAACCTCAAATAGGCGAGTACTATCTGTGATCATACGTGGAGGCGTTGCTACATACGAAGACTGAGATGATCGCTTCAAATAAAGCGTGTCCGGCGGCAACCCTCCCCAACCAAAACACAAGTAGATACCTACTACTAAGTAAGTAGGTACTAGCTACAAGAATTGCTTCACGGCGGGTTATGATAGTAACGTTGGGACCTCCCCGGGCCACCTCTATAAGCTCTACCACCTGCAAAAGCCTTACTGCATAGTTAATTAATTCTAAGACTTGGCTTTATCACTTCCGCTTCATATTTTGCGAGCCCTGGCGATAACTCGCTAAGCGACTTTGGCTTATAAATTGGGTTCAGAGAAAAGGACCACATGTCGGCGCAATATATGTAGTAAATACATGAATGATTCAACAAATATTCGTCTCCTGATGTTCCTTTATACATTACTATTAGTTTCGAGGATATTAATTCAATATTAATAAGGGTCGTTCCTTTGTACACAGGTCTATGCGTTGACTATTTAACTGATATATTAATACTGTCTACTGGTACCTATAATAATAATATAATATGCCCGACTTTTTAAAACAAAGGGTTTTCCGAAAAAAAAGCTCATTAAAATGATATGTGCCTTCAAACCTTTTTATGTCCCACTATTGGGCACTATTGGAGCATACTCCACCACAACGCTCCAATGCGGATGTCAAACCGCCCAAAAGGCCTCCAACTAGTTGTAACTACTGTTATCTATCGACAACAACCGAGACCGACCTCTTTACGTGCGCTCCGAAGCACGGAAGCGCGCATGAATTTTGCCACTAGCGGTCACCCATCTGAGTTCGCTTGCGATCTACACTACCAGCGGGATGATATGTTATGATAATGATATATATGATATGAATATGATATGGATGTGAATGATATACATGATATGCATTTACGGTGATCAATAAATATTTAATGCCATACCTATCGAGAAAATGCACGCAATATTCACAATAAATTAATTAGTTGTTCAAATATTAAACAACAAATTTGTTCATATGTCTACGATATTTCTGTTATATCCCTTAGGACATTTGAAGCAAACTTAATAAGTAGAAACTACTCTACTCGAGTTGTTAGAAGTTTGTCCCAAAAGACCAGTTACGAAATCCTTACGTTGGGAGCCTTGAACGTCTGGCTGGATACCTTTATATGAAGAGTGTTTTGTTTGAAAACATGCATCGTAGTAAATAGAAAAATATTTAGATCAGTATTTAAAAAACGGTGAAAATAATTTAGCATCATACAAAGTCTTCACCAAAGTTGTCACAGTGTTATTATTATCAGTCCATCCATCCATCCATCCATCAGCCTTAGGGGGTCCACTGCTGGACATAGGCCTCCCCTAATGGCGCCACTCCGCCCGGTCCAGTGCCAACTAGGGGCCAGGGCTTTGCTGTGGCTACCATTTTGGGGGTTTTGCCGTAGTCACCGCGCTTGGCACTGCGTGTTGGTGACCGCAGTAGTTGGTATCGATACACAGAGAGACGCTGCTGCCCATCTCCTGGACTGTTCCCTTCCTCGCCTTTTACGAGTCCCACGGGTAGATTGGGGGTGGCACTATTCTAGGCCGGCGCCACACAGCATATTATCAGTACACAATTAAAATAACTTAATAAAATAATAATAATACCTAATATACTATCTCTTCCAACAGCAACAGCAGAAGTCATAGATAGTGTCCAATAAAATGGATGATGTATTCCCGTTTTCCCCATCGGTCGTGGCAATAATGGTGGTCAAATTGTGGTAAAATTTGGGCTTAGCAAGTGGTATTTTCCAGTTGTGTCTACTAATGTCAATGTAGAAGATACCTACATATAACCATAGAATTGGTATAAACTGACATATAACATCCCAGCAAATACTGCAATTCCACTCATCAATAAGTTAATCATACGATCCATTAAGCTCACCGGAACGCCCATCCCAGAGGAATCGTTGGCAACAAAGTGCCTGATTTTGATTAAACTAACGTGTACATAATCTGTATGACGACTCGTGTGGTGTAGTGGATACCATGCTACTCCGCCTTTCGCGGAGTTCTAGGTTCGATTTAAGTTGGGCATAAATTTAAATGATGAATGAATTCTGTTCCCGATTTGGGTGTTTGTGTCTTTATATGTGTCCATGGGATACAAAAACAGAAACACGAACAATATTGATAAACTAAAAAAAACCTAGGTTCCTAGTACCATACAAATTTTATGTTTAAAAGTACCCTCAGTAGGTACCGCACAGCAAAAAATTTGAACGTATCTAATAAAAGTTCCCTAATTGATTAAACGCAAAGTATAATCTAAAAAACAAAAAACATTAAGCGATTTTAATGAACGTTATGTAAAACTTTTTAGCTGACTTCAAAAAAGGAGAAGATTTTGACTGGGTGAACCGATTCTTGTGGTTCTTTTTTATTTCATAGCTGGTCCTAAGTGATCCTATTTAAATTTGCTCCAATTCTGGCAGTGGTATCCATACGAAAACCATTTAAGTCGGTTTTTTTGGCCTCTATCATTATTACACTTTATGAAGGAACACCGCAAGCAAAATGCACATGCCTTTTTCGAGAATAAATATATATCTCTAAACCTAAACCTATTTCCCTTATATTAATCACTACACCACACGGGGCGTCATGTATGTGAGTGTACATAATAAATGTGTGTTAGACTGCGGTCGGTGCTCGCTTCAGTTTAATACCCGTATTTTACGCTATTCGAACTAAGATCAGAGAAATTTCTCCATTATTGCTTCATTGTTATTGATTGTCTCTTAGACAAAAGCTGAAAATAACGGAATGTTTTACTAGAAACGTTTACATCGCTTTCAAGATTACGCGTCACTCGGATTTGTCGCCTTAATGGCCGTGACGCTTCTAACGAATCTTGTACATTAATTTTACTCAATCAAAGTATTTTTGCTCAATCACAGTGAATGATAGTGCGTAATGGCAAACTACGAGCTAGTAAAAGTAAATTTTTACCACACTTATATAAGCTTCACCGGTAACTAACTATTATTTAACTGGCAGAAGAAAATATTAGCAAGGTTTGTATCTGTTACATAGCTTTATCTGTCTTCGTTATTAGATAACTATCAGAAACAGTTCTCTATACATAATACGAGTGTGTAGTAGTAGTAATGTATAGATAAATATTATGTTTTCCTATTTAAAAATTTAATCGGGAATCGGTGAAACGAGACCCAAAAAATACTAGACATAAACTAGCTACAAGAATATTAAACGTAAACTAATTATATCTACGAATCAACATACAATATATTTTATCCCGTACTTTAAATCCCTGTAATTGAAGGTACTGAAATAAAAACAGAATAATAGCGCGTATATATTTTCGCTCCGTTTTCCAATCCCCTAATGGACGTAATCGCAGGCCCAACTATTAAAAACAAAACAAAAACATGTCATTTCCCATTTCACGTGCAGGAGCTTACACTCGACATCGCAGTGAGAAACAAAAGGTCACGCTGAATTTTACTTTGCACTAAAAATAACTTTTGTTCCATACTCCCAACTCCTTTTGAAGTCTTCGTTTTAAACGTAAAAATGAAAACATGAACGAATATTTTCGGACACTGCACTGCACCTGTGTTTGAGTCCATTATGGATTCTGCAGAATGGCACGCACTGTTAGGTATAATAATTATAACTCGGGCTACGAAAAAATACCAACTTCAAAGTTGTCGCGCACATACGTAAGTTTAAGACTTATATGGTTTACTCATGGATGTCGTTGTCAGAACTGCACCAAATTAAAATGGAACCGAACTGGAGGCATCAGTTCTCAAATAAAAATCATTGAAATTGGTTTATCCAGTCGAAAGTTATGAGGTAGCAAAAATTAAAAAAAATACAGGGGAATTGCGTGCACTGGCGAAATGCCTGACTGAAGTAATTACAAATAAAATAAATAACTAATTGCCTAATAATAAAACAAATAACTCTTTCATATTATCCATGAATAATATCTCCATCAAAATGGTTTGGGGATCAAATTTGTCGACTGTGGGCCAGAATTTGCGCTTAGATGGTAATAATGTTCCATTAATGTTGCAGTCCTTATTATCCACTGTAAATTATAATGACTAATTAAAACCGGTTCAGAGAAACCACAGATTAATAAATGTAATCAGAAATACAGAATTTGAAGGCAGAGCTTATCTTCTAAATCCGGTAGATGACTCTTCACAATTGCAGTTACAGTCAATTCGGGCGACAATGGATTTTTCGAGCGTCTGCCGGATTTTGGTAATGAAAATGGTGAGCCAAGGTAAGCCAATCTCGAATAAACATTTGGGTGACCTGCTTATAAGTTCAAGTGGGCTTAAACGAGTAGTCAAACTGAATTTCCTTTTAAGATTTTCAGCAAAACTATCTATCTATATCAAAACAAGGACAACTTGCGATAAATTTTTTTCTTTGTGATGAATTGCTCGATCTCACAATAATCAATTATTGTCACACAAAATTTAGCTCTATCCGAGAGTTAGATTGTACAAAGTGTTGAAGACAGCGATCGGTTTACTTCACTACTTCCTCAAAAATAAAAATAAAACACAATAAGGTTCTTTCAAAATAAGTTCATTTGATTCAATTACGAAATTTCTAATGTCTAAACCGGATCACCCTATTCTAATTTCAGTCAACGATATCATTTCGATTTCCGTTAACAATAAATCAATGTCAATGATTGAAGAAGAAAGGACACAGTATATTATTAATAGAACAGTTATAATTGGCACAAAGTCATTAGCTCCGAATTTAATTATTCATTTTGCTGACAAAGTTGTTTCAACTGCTTCAAGTTCCATCAAATTTCTTGCTCTTTTAGTGGCGATGAATGAAATTTATGTAGAACGACCAGCAAACTTCGCTCCACTTTTACCCTTAAGTATGAATAATGTAATTGGGATTCATTTATTCGACACCATATGTCGCACTCCAGATAAAAAGTTGGGTAAAAAATTAGCTCACATTACTTCAGATGTGAACAGTAATCGTTTTTATTTGAATCTAGGTCTCGCACTTTGTCTGTGGATCGAACCTCAGGTTAGTCGAAATGAGGTTGACGCGCAAGATATATCTGAAAACTTTAACGTGCTTTGAAAAAAAATGGCTTAGGACACGTCAATCTATGAGATATCAAATCATGACCAACCTTGTGTCCTTAATAAAGGCTTTTTTTTGCTATTGATATAAGGCCTGGATGTAGCTGATCCTTAATACAGTAAGAGATGGACGGCTATGTTTATTCCAATGAAGAAGGACGAAGGCTTTTAAACATAATATGATAATGTAAATGTTGCGTAATTCATCATTTGTCTAAAAGAATACAAAAGCGAAGCGATCCAACATCGATTTAAAGTGCGTTTGCCTTCAACCCTTTCTATGTCCCACTGCTGGGCCCGAGTCTCTCCCCACAACCGGAGAAGGCCTGCAGCATACTCCACCACGCTGCTCCAAAACGCGTACAGTAAGACCATAAGCTGTCAATGATGATGAAACTAAAATAATTCTATTTTTTGCAGGTACTCGTGCTCCAAACTTCACCAGCAATGTTTGATGAAGAATAGTGTTGGCAAGTGTATGGAGTGCAGTGTAGAGTCAGTACAGTGAAAAGTGAAGTACAGTGAAGTGAGGTGTAGAATGTGAACCATGACGTCGTTTCCAGAAAACTTCAACGACACCGTGGTGAGGGCCTACGACGAGGGCTTCCCGTTGCTGATGCCGAGATGGGGCTACGTGGTAT
>DWQK01000522.1:0-20255 GCA_018231225.1 Noctuana stator
TCCTTCTCACTCTCTCCGTTCCATCTTTCAACGTATGTCATACTACCTTTTTCATGCGTCATTCCACCAAATAGTTCCCACATAAATATGCTTGAAAACTGGAAACCTCAATATTGACTGTAACATAACAATACTCAATGTAGTGACAACTTTCATTAAGGTCATTGTACAAAACAATTTATACGCATCATGGAATGGGTTCCTTTATGTCGAGTGTTTAGTTAAATCACGGAAGAGAGAGACAAGTAGAGAGAAACCACATTTTTGAATGGCTGACTGTTGTGACGTGGCAAAACAAAACATTGCTGCCTGGTAATTGTCACCTAACAGCATAATGGCTATTTCCTGTCTGATCTTGTCTCTCTTTTTCTGTCCTGTGAATTACATTGTTAAGTGAAACTTTTTTTAGTACTTTTGAATGAAATTCTTAATTTATTGTACTTAAACTGTCTGTTTTACTGCTTATAGTACTAAGTATGTAGTAAATTTAGCATTATCAGGATTCCACCACCATACCATAGAGTCATTAATTGTGTCCTAGATAACAAGCATTAAATATGAAGGACCACTTTAGTCCCCAGGAGTCATAAAGAATCTATGTAAAAAATTCGGATAGGTCTCCTGTCCTGTTTTGAAGCTGGGTGTGGTTTAGAGACTGTTTAAACAGTAAACTGATTAAAAGTAATTTCAAAGTCAACTTCAAAAAAGGAGGTTCTCAATTTGATTGTATCTTTTTTTTTGTGACACCAGAACTTTCGACTGGTTGGACCGAGTTTGATGATTCTTTTTTATTTGTAAGCTGATACTTGTAGTCCCATTTCAATTTGTCCACTTCTGACAGTGGAAAAAGTTGATTTATTTTGGCAATAATTTGTGAGTCTATGTCAAATGTTACCGATTCTTATCATTTTGGGTCTCTTTGCAGGTGATACAGCAGTGGTGCCTCTGTACGTAGATGAAGAGTACCCACCGAGTGTCTGTAGTTGTTCCTGTAATTGCTTTGGACAAAATAGGTGTGTAGATATTTATTATATATATACATAATTTAGATCCACGGGGCTCCAAATTATTCTAAATTCTACTGATTAAAATATATGGTCATTGACCTGTAGCGCTATCTATTAGCGAAAGTGGTGCAACTGTTACCGATCTCAGACAGGAATTTCTCCCTATTTGAAGTTGAACATGGATGTCTATGGGTTGCAGTGACTACTAAGATCAGGTGGACTGCCTTGTTTATTATTCTTAAATGGTAAAAAAAATTAGTGTGTTTAAAGACTGACATTAAAAGATCCTTTTAGCACTTTATAAGCACAGTTATTGCAAATTCATTCATTCATTCATTCACTATCTCTCTTATAATTTTTTTTATTTACACCAACTATACTTTTGCTTACTAAGTGGTCTTCAATAACGGTATAATTAGGTTAATGTTTAGAGACAAATAAAGTTATTGTTTTTAACTTCTTTCCTACTGTGCACTAATTATGAATGTTCATTTTAAAAAAATTTTTTCACATTTCAGATCAATACCATACCGCGACCCCCTATCGCCGGTACCACCAACCAACTTCAGGCAGATCAGGTCAAAGAACTATCGCGAGCTGGGTAACATCCCGCGGTACATCGAGAAGTCCTCATCCAAAAGCAGATCACAATCCCTACGTCTCAACTCGGCATCAGGTTATCTATACATGAACGCAAAGACCAATGACTTCCAGCTAGACCCAGAGGACTTCAGGGAAATGGTGGCCAAACGACGAGAACAGCTGAGACGGGGCATGATGATGTATGAAATGAGGTACAACAACGAACAGTACCTTAACCCGTACAGGCATAGCTTGAGCACCCGTATGGAAACCAGCCCACACAGCTCATCTTTATACTCAATGAACATTCGCTCAGACAACCGAAGCAACGACCCCTTAGTGGATGATTATGACTCCGAAAGGTCCAGCTATGCCAGGAAGAAGCTCATGAAGAACATAGCGAGGAACACGAGCAATCGACGCGTTGAAAACTACTTTTATGACGACGCTGTACTGCACTTCGATGATGAGTATGCCTTCGATGGCTCAATACTGTTTGCTAAGCGGAGAAAATCCTTTGAGAGGAACTGGGAGGAGTTTGCATGTGGAATGCCAGGAAGTTCCTTCGGTGCTGACCAGGTTTCTAACGATGGGAGCTACGGGTACTACTTACCTGATGAAGAGGATCAGGAGCAGTACTTCGTGAATGACACCCTCACATTCAACTTACCACCTCACCGAGCGAGTATATAGTGTAGTGCCAAAGTGATGTGTCAAAACGATCAATTTGCCAACTAGGTTAGTGTTAGTTAAAGAAACTAATAAAAGGGCCAATTAATCTAAATTAAAGACTAAATTGCCATAGTTTCGATTCGATTATAGCTTTTACAAGTAGGTGAGTAGATGCGTTTTTTATTAACATTTTATGGATAGAAGCTTGGCTTTGTAGATAGATAGTTGTATTGGTCTGTTTCAGTAAGCGAGTGTAACAATTGTCTCTCACTTTTTTACTTCAATGCAAGTGAGACAGCAATATGTTTGTTATGATTGTTTGGTGGAACGTGACTGTAGAATTCTTCCTGCCCGGCCATTGAGTTGCTCACTCATTATATACTTCATACAAATCGGGTAAAATTTAAATTATCACCTAAACATAATCATAAGTAATGAGTCATTTTATTATTGAAACATTTTTAAACCCTTATTGAGTTATTCCTTGTACTATAGAGCTGTTCTATACCAAAAATAGTTATGGACAAAACAGTTCAAATTTGCCACAGATGCACTAAAAATATATTAAAAAATTTACATACAAATTTCTTGTTCAAAGAATATTTAATGTTGTCGATTTGAATCCTCGATTCAAACATGTGAATGGAATTTGTTGGCATTAAGCTACAAGCAATTTACAGACCAAATTTTTTTTTATTCGATCTCATCACAAAGCTAATACAATGTTGCCCAATCCAAAAATTAGTTTACAAATAAAATTTTTGTGGGCTCGGTTTAGACTTTACTTTTTTTATAAATTCTAGTCAACTTTACAGTTTTCTTTACGTTAGTGATACTATTTGTTATTTATTTTATAAGAAGTTTATGATCTCATTATTTAGTAGATATGTGCCAAATATTATGTATTGTTTTTTTACAATACATGTTTTAATTATTAAAGGTCTCATAAACGCTTGCTGGAACTATTTATTTTGAGTATAGATAGTCAGGATGAGTTTGGGAGATTCTGTTTAATCTTAGAATTGCTAACACTAAATACAATTCTGTGTTTCATTAATTTGTAGTAATCAGTAGATCAATGAAGCAACGTAAGCCAGAGCCACAGTCACACGTAGAAACAAGTGTAAAGTATTGGTGTGAGATAATTGAGGTTTTCTTTCAGTAATAAATATTTTTAGCTCATATTTTAACAGGCTTAATAGATTTGTCATGCTTTAATGTAATTTTTAGAGGAATTCAAAATTCTATTTGGATCCCGTAGGGGAATCCCCTATAAATCCCTTTTACCATGACGGAAAGTAAAAATCTCTACCCAACTAATAAAAATTGCTTATAAATTTTTAAAAAGGCTTTAATTAAACCGAACTTGAAAAAAATACTTTACGCTGGCTTTTTCTTACAAAAGTTGCAGTTTCCTTGCTTTTTCAATTTATTTTGTTTTAATGATCAAAGTTTATAGAAATCTTCCTGAAGAATTTTATTATTCAGCATCTCCCAATAATTGTCTACTAAGTGTTACATTGTGGATGCAATTCTAATTCTAAACTTAAAGACTTATAGTTCAATTTACCTTGCACAATGTAACACTGATATTTAAATTGGTTTCCTAGATAAAAACCTCTTATAGATAGCTGTAATTTACAATTGCTGTAAATTTTCCTTTTGTGTATATTTTCATTACTCTTAGTGGATATATTTAGTATAAGGGGAACTTGGATAAGTGTATGTTTGAAGGCATGATATATTCCTAATGGTATATTTCTTAGATTCTCAACAGACTTCATAACAATTGATGTCAATGAAAAAATTGATTTTCATTAACATAACTATTTAAAAATAATCAATGCCTACAATTTATATTGTAGGGTTAATCAAAATTTAAAAGTTCATGATTAGACATACTTTTATTATTTTAAAAAAATATGGTGAAACAACAGCATCCAGTGACTACTCTTAAACGGAGATAGTTCATCATAACAATAAGCCAATTAATTCTTTAAAAACCGTAAGACACAAATCTTATCTCAAGTGCCAAATTTTACCGAACAAATTCGTGCTTCAAATAAACACAAGTGCAGTAAATTTAAATATGTACTTGAATTATACCACATAAGGATTACTTATTGGAGTTTTTTTTTTTTATTTGGTCTTTCATCCTCTGTACTATGGATACCTATTCGAACCAATGAATAGTCTTACATGACTATTAAGAATTATTCAGGGGGAAATATTATTATTAATCAAGGGTCCTTTGGTATTAATAATTTTACTTTTAATATCTAATTCTTTAATATCTTTTAGTTTATTTATTTTCTCTTTTGCATAGCAAATACCAATTTCATATAATGTATACTAACGTTATGAATTTATAAACCAATTGTTATCTGGTTTAACCACCTCTAAATTGTTCGTATTGTTTTAATGTTAAAATTACTTGAAAAGTATCAAATATAATGAAAAAAATTTAATAAAAACTAAGTGCACCAATTGAAATTTAAATAAACTGTTTACAGTTTTGCATTGATTAAAAATCAATGAAATTTTGACACAAAATAAATAAACATTTTGGTGTTAAAAGACTTCTCTGCACTTCTGTTAAGTATTAACAAATTAATAACGAAAAACAAATTTTCTCTTGTGTAAACACAAAATTAATTATTTTAATAAAAAAACCCCAAGTTATCTTTTCATTGGATTTGAATTAAATAAAATTATAATATATATGCATATATATGTATTTAATAAAAAAAAACAATTAATTTAGTTTAATTTTATGTAATAATTGTCTTAAAATATTTCAAAATTTTCTAGACAAATAAAAAACATGTAAACCAACCATTATATAGAACCACTAATATGTATCTGTGTTAAACTAATTGTATTGTATCTTATAATAATAATATAATAACAGTATTATTATTATAATTCTAATAATAATTTAGATGTTATAAGATAAAATGTTGCCATGGTCATGCTTTATAGTTATATTAAAACATCTTCAAAATTATCAATTGCGTTTTGCCAAAACATTGTGAGATAATTAATTTGTATTTAAGATTTGTGTTAAATTGAATTGTGATCAGTTAATTTTTTGATAAGCTGTGCAATTGTTTTGAACTTCAATCTTTACTCAAATTTAAGTGTATCTATCACTAGCTCTATGAAATATTGTCAATACTTTGCACGGTTAGTGAAATAGTATTAAATGTTTAATGAAAATAATCGACTTAAATACGTAATTCACTTTTAAATAATATATGAAGCTATAGTAATAAGAATTTGGTTGAAAATTCAAAACGATTGTTTCACTATTATTTGTTTGAATTCAATGATACGTTTATTATCAATAAAACTGAAAAAATAATATATAAGTTCCAATTTAACTAAGTACTTAAGTTGTTTATTATATTTTGATCACGGTATGTCGGAAATGAAACTTTTATTTAATGTTTTCCTTTATTCATGTTTAATATACCAACATTCGATTATTTATATGAAGCTCATTATTTTAATTTAAGTCTTAGCACTAAGGTCACTTTTAAGTCTGTTTCCTATCTACCAGTATTATTTATTTGCTCTGTGATAATTTTTTAGTCAACTGTGTTGCCAACTTGTATAGATTAAATTTAAAATTATTCATAAGTTTAATTGTAAGTGATGCCAAAATCGAGAGAAATTTAGTAATGATAAATTTCTTTTCCCTCTCTTAGTACTTGTAACTATTGTATAAGTGAACCTAACCAAAAAGTCAGTTTTAAACTTTATTTTTATTATTATATTTTATGTTTTTAAAAAGTTTATTAAATGTTTTTATTTTTATTTCATACTGTCCGAGACTATAATTTTTATTTTTATATTTATTTTCTTTAGTTTTTTTTTAAATTAAAATATACTTTTTTTTGTTTGTGCCACATAAAACAAACAATATACTTCCGAAGCTGGTGCCAAGATAATTAATTACACTTTTTAAATTTTTTTTCACATTATGTGTAAGTGAAGGCCGAACTTTGATTGTCAACTACTACTTAGCATAGTTTAAGACTCTGTCTGTTAATATTCGACATAATAAGAAATTAACGCGAATCGTGGTCTGATGTAATTGTAATTATTGATATAATGAAATGTAAGATAAATCGAATTTCATTAAAAAATCAAACAAATAACACTTTAGTTTTTTTTTTAATAATTTTACTTAATTCAAAACTATTTTACATAAAAAGTATAGCCTTATTTAAACATCAGAAGAGATGCCAACAACATTTGGTTTTTTAAAATACATTGCATATTAATAGGACAGATTGACATCTATTAAACTAATCTATACTAATTATTATTAATCTATTAAAGTAGTAAGTTATTTTAAATAAATTATAAACTATATTAAAATGGATCTTCATCTACTTTCTCTATTTTCACATTATCTATAATTGCTTCTATCGCTAAGTGGTTTTGCAGATCCCTTAATTTTATAAGATCTTGTATTCTTTCTTGCACAGGTTCTTCTTTAATCGCAACATTTAATGTTTCAGACTGTTGGAGACATTCCAAATCATGAGTATCTGAAGATGTTGCTGATGAACTATTACAAGTTTTTTTATGTACTTTTAAGGCTTTAAGGTGTTGTTTCCTCAAAACTGCAAGTATCAGTTCTTCTGACTCTAAAGCCAAATCTAATGGTAAATTACATAACCGTTTAGCCACTATATTACCAAATTTATAAAATTTATCAACATTTTCACCAGGATATTGCTGACTAATATCCTCCCTTGGTTTTTCAGTGTCTTTAATTGAAGAACAAGTCGTGGCTCTCTTAGCTTTTACCTCTGGAGTTGTAACAACAGTTGGAATTTGAACAGGATCTGTTGGTGGGGCAGTTGTCTGTTGATATAATTTATCCTGAAATAAATATTCGTATTTCAGATGCATAATTAAGACCAATCACAGAATGAAGTTGTTGTTGTTGTAATATTAATGTATCTTACAAATCTTATAGCAACATTTAAAACTTCTTTTTAAAGCATTTTTGGCTTTATTAAGTAGTATGGAGACTTTAAAACACTAAAATATAATTTATACTGTATGAAAGCTACAATTTTTTTTAACAATATGAGCTACCACATTAATATGTAATGAATATTAGTTACATTTATTTTATTTCCTTTCTTCCTATTGCGTTCTATGTATCGTTTATATCTTGACACAGCTAAATTTGCATTAACCCTTGTAGTATGTGTAACGGGAAATAATCTTGGGATGTAACTAGAACTATCCTGTTCATCAGCTCTTTTGCCTCCTATAAAGTGTGCACTGCAAATCTTGTCATGTGGCTTTGGATACCATAGCGAACCATCGGCACTAAAATAAAACAAGAAATAAATTATAGCAACTTGACACTAATGTGGTTTGCTACTTTTAACAACATACAAAATTTATACATATAATTTTGCTGTCCTAAACCGCTAATCGTAGAGACCTGAAACTTGGAGGGTATGTTCTTTGTTTGACGTAGGTATCCAGTTCAGTAAGAAATGATTTTTCAAAAAGGGGAGAATGATTGGCTCCCATTCTCTTCAATTTGTATGGTTTGTGATTCTTTGGTCCAATTAATTCTGAAATCTACGAGGACGAATTCTTGGGCATAGGCTAGTATAATATTAAAAATAAAATATTTTAAAAAAATATTTTATTTTTAATATTATTATTTTTATAATAATTACCTATTACTTTTTATAAGCACAATAATATGTAAGACTTGCTTAAGACTTACTTTTTTCTATTGACAGCTATTATCCACATCATTCGTTGGTCTCGTTTCCAACTTGCTTGTGGAAATTTATAGAATTTGCAATCACTATTTTTGCCATTATTCTTACAGTTGACTACGCAGCAGGTTTCGTGACCCATGTTTATTATTTGTTATTTAAAAAAACACAACAAAATTTACAAAATGCACATTTATTGAAAGTGACAAGCACAGAACATTAAACTCTGGTGACAAATGACAGTTCATCTGGTATAAGTGTATTATTTATTTATGGTTCGTCTGCCGAAAGTTATTTTTCCAGCCACGGTGGGTGCGCGCGCTCCAATCGATTCTTGGATCCGGCGCGGGACACGTCCCCCCCCTTCTTCGCACCCAGCGATCATACTATATTATTATAATAATATAAAATACTCTGTGGCGAATAAATATAACCTTTTTGGGGTCCGCACTAGACCCCAAAAAGCGAAGAAGGCTGGGTTCTGGGATATGATAAAAAAAAGGTCACAACTATCGGCCCTGGCAGCACTATAGATGAGTCAATAATTAATGTCAAAGTGCTAAATGTCAATGTCATAATGTGAAGTGAGTGAATCTATCAATCTACTCAGGTGAAGCTGGTGAAGTGAAAATAAATAACCGCGTGTGAATTTTTATCGTTATTCAACAGGCTATTGCACTTTTTTCTACATTTTATACAAATGTTTGCTAAATTGAGTGAGTAGAGTAGCAAATAACCATGGCAAGTATAGAAATAGGGGATTTAATCCAAAAATTTAGTGCATTCACTGACAAACCAGCGAAATATCTGACCGTTCAAAATGATCTGAAGGAAGATATAACAAACTTGGTTAAGTCTTTGTACGACTATACTAAACATCAGGAAAATAGTCGGAAGTCAAAGAAGAGAGCGTTGTCCGAAATAATTGTTGAGGATTTTGACGAGGAACAAATTTGGCAGCAAATCGAGCTTCAAAATTCTGAATGTTGGGATGAACTTGTATGGAACGTGGCTAACTCTATGTCTGCTAACAATGATCTCAATTTCCCTGTACAAATTGCCCCAATACAAGAAAATGAACCGCCTGAAGTCCAGGACTCTGAACCGGACAAATCAGAGGTAAAATCTAAGCATAAAGAAATTTTGAAACCAAAAAAGAGCAAACAAATCAAGCCGAATATAAAAGGTAGGACCTCCATTGTAGATGATGACTTTTTCAAATTACAAGACATGGAGAAATTCTTGCTGAAGGAAGAGAAAATGGAGGGTAAGGGTGATAAAAACAAAAACAGTGATAGCGACGAGGAATCCATAGATTTATTTGAAGATATCGATGATGAAGGTTCTGATGATGAAGAGGAAGACGGCAAGGATGTAATGTATAATGACTTTTTCGATGGTGAGCAAGAAGATGAAGTTGAATATCAAAAGGGAGATGATAATAGTGATGGAAATGAAGAAGATTATGATTCAGGCGAAGAAAACAATGTTGAACCTAAAAAGAAAGAGAAGAAAGTTAGATTTGCAAACCAGGAATCAAAAGAAAGTGATTCAGATGATAGTGATACAACAAATCTAGTTAATAACAACCTCTCAGACAGTGAAAAGAAATCAGAATTTGAGTTGCGACAACAGCGCTTAAAACAGCAGATATCTAAACTAGAAGAAAAGACATTAAAAGAGGCTCCTTGGCAATTAAAGGGCGAAGTTGATGCAATGAAGCGACCTCAAAACTCGTTGCTCGAAGAAGTTGTAGACTTTGATTTAACAGCGAGACCACCTCCAGTGATTACAGAGCAAACAACAATGAGTTTAGAAGAGATTATAAAACAACGTGTTAAAGACAAAGCTTGGGATGACGTTGTCAGAAAAGAAAAACCAGTTGATGATCAACTTGTGTTCAAAAAACCTGAAATATTGGATCAGAATAAGAGCAAATTGAGTTTAGCTCAGGTTTATGAAGCTGAATATCTAAAACAGAAGCACATTCACTCTGGCGGTGATGAAGAAGAACAGGAACCGGAGAGTCACAAGGAAATCAGGGATGCCATGAGCAAACTGTTTTCTAAACTTGATGCATTATGTCATTACCATTATACTCCAAAAGCACCTCAAGCTGAGGTCAAAATTGTAACGAACACCCCAGCAATATCTATGGAAGAGGTTGCTCCAGTCGCAACTAGTGATGCAGCATTACTTGCTCCAGAGGAAGTCAAGAAGAAACACAGAGGCGACCTAATCAGCAAAGCAGAGAGAACACAAACAGACAAGAATAGAGAACGGAGAAAGAAGAAAAAACTTCAACGTAAAAAGGGCAAGGTTATGAAAGTAACTGAGCATCGGAATACTGCTAAGGGCGTTGAGGCCAACGATAAAGCCCTGAAAACTTCCAAAGCCTTCTTTCAACAGCTTAATGATGATTCTACTAGTCTAATTAAAACTAAAACTCAGAGGAATGTTAAAAACAAAGGACAATAAATTTTTTGTTGGTTGGAAATGTAATTTCGTCTTTTTATTATTTAAATTTAAGAACCACTATAGGTACATCACCAAGAATTTTTTATTCACACATTTAACATCCTAACAATAAAATTGTAATGATTTTGTTATAATTTATTTATAATAATTGATGTCAAGAAAAGATAATAATTATAAATATTTCCTGGAGACAAATTATTCAGTATATATTACTTAAAACAGGTATGTAGGTAAATTAATAGTTTAGTAATTCACCTGTTGACTTAAATTTTGATAAATCCTTACCCATTGTAGTATTTTCTGATTGACATGAAACTTTTTACTTTGACATCAATCTTATATTGTTACCAGTCCAGTCCAGTCCTCTAGTACAGGAAGATTTAATAATTAATTAACATAATGCCTTCCGAGCCCTAATAGCAATAAGTACGTTTAATAGCGTACTTTCGTTTTTTAACTCAAAACACCAGGCGTCGGTGATTCATACAAAGTATCTAGTAGTCAACAAACGAAAAAAAGTCTACGTAACGTACCTACCTATATCCCAGCAGGTATTATGAAAATATTCAGCTTTTAGGCTCACGTTGAACGAGAAATAAATCAATTTGTTCAGTATCTAGTGTACGAGCTTCACTGTAGACGGGCGGACAGTTGAAAAGAGAAAAAAATTGGAAAATCGAAGCTCAGCTTTGTGAGATGAAATATTTTGCGAAATATTTAGTTAAGCTGGTTATCATATTGGTTGTTTTCTAGATAAATAAATTTATTATTTGGTTTGGTTTTAGTTACAAAAGAAAACGAGAAGATGTAGGCTACTCGTATTAGTATTTTCTATGTAGGAACTCGTACGTATTATTACCTAAGTATTTTGTTATGATTGCGAAAGAGTAAGACGGAAGTAAACCTAAAATCATCAAATTAAATTGCTTTTAACAACTATTAAATTAAATGGCCCATATGCTAAACGGTCACACAGTGTGACAAGAGAGGTTTTTTCACCAAAATCCATCTGAGCGCGCACATTACGCGCAAGGCGCACCGCGCAAACTGCGTTGTGGCTGCCGGCAATTAGCGGGCGCGAGTTCTGTCCCGTGAGCCACAAAATGCGTGGATGTGTTTGTAGTTAGGAGTTTAAACTTTGACGTCACAAACAGTAGACGAGAGAAACTACTGCTGAATGAACTCACATAAATCGTGCATCTCTGACAAGAGCAATAATTGCCCTTGACAGACAGAAGAAACAGAAGAAGACAGAAAAACAATGATTGTTCTTCAGTCTTAATAAATATATGACCACTGATAGGAAATTTTATTGTACAAAGCTCTTAAATGACTAAGACAGGGTCATCTACCTACCCACTTGCATTGGGGACTAAGCTTTGTTGACTCTGCAACCACTATTGATGATAGGTTTTTTTCCTCTGAAAAACTCGGGACGAGTACCTTCCGCCACGCGGCAGACTTTGTCGGACTCCAACCGACTAAAAACCTGACGGTGTTCGACCTCGCCACCGCCAGGCGGAGCCACGGGAACGCTTTCGCACACTTCCGCGACTCCACCAGCGGCTGTTCGGCTAAAGCCGAACCCTCCTCTGGGCGGCAGATGTTTAATAATGAGTGCATGTTTTTGGTGTAATTTCTTGTGATCCCCGAATTCAAAATCACAGCTAGAAGCTATTTTCAGAGGAATCTCTTAATTTGTCAGTTATTTTAATAATAATTACTTACTTAAAAAGTATAAAAACTCTTTTAATCTTTCGTAACTCCGTGGCATGTATAGCAGTGAGCCCACGCCTAGGAAACTTGCATAACTGCGCCGTTACTTTTTAGGTCCCGGGTTCAAATACGCGATGTCTATTCGCGTTAAAACCAGGCTTTGAGAGAAACGAGACAATTCGGCGTAACGTACCTAACGTTAACTTTAATTTGGTCGTGTTTACTTCGTTTTAGTTCGTTTAACTTTTGTTTTTCGTGTACATGAAATGAGAATTGGCGTGCAGTCCACCTGATGTTTCTGCTACTTTTATTACTTGCATCTAGTGTGTCATGTAAATATTATATTTCAAACCTCAAATTATAACATAGTGCGTACCCCTTGGGGCAAATTCTAGATTTTATAGCTTTCAAGCAAATCGAAAATTTTCCTCTATATTGCCCCTATAAAAATACAAAATACAATATAGCTTTCACCCGCGTTAAGAATAGTAACATAATGCTTGATAGCCTATTCCTCATGAATGTAGCTATTTCCCTGCTTTCTCTTGGTATTAGCCTATTTTTGTAAACTCCTAATTATTGCCTTTGCCAAGTAAGTAGGTAATTTTTATTACTTTTTACATTACGTCAATTGTACCTATGTTGGTATGAAGTAGTGTGTGTGTACGAGTTTAGTTTATTATTATTATTTATTAGAGACACACAGAGAAGGTCAAAGAAGTACACAGAAGTCAGAGACGCGTTCGGAAGTGGCGGGCTGCTCTCTGCAAGCGTATTTTTCCGCGCAAGGCTGTGGTGATTTATGCTACGCTTATCGCGCGCGGAATTTATATGTCTGCTCACTGCAGCGCCGCTGCAAGGGCGTAACGACGGTATAGAATTGCTCTGGAATATTTTTTACTACCTGGTGCCTGCGACTTTGTCTGCACAGGATTAGTATTTCGAACAATTCACTAAATATCTTTATAAATTGTAGCCTATGTGTTATTCTGATGTAGATAATATAAGCTATGTTATTGTAAAGTTTCATTAAAATACATTCAGTGGTTTTTATGTGAAAGAGTAACAAACATCCATTCATACTTACAAACTTTCGCGTTTACCTATAATATTAAGTAAGAGACATTATAAACTTCATTACAGTCATAGTTGACAAATAAAGCCACTAAAATAAAACTATCTTAGATAATAAGTATGTATGTCTTTCTGTTTCTCTGGCGGTTGAACCAATTATTGTAATGGGACTTTCTCTAAGATTTAAAGAGTTTGTAGGGAAACTTAGGTATGTTTTCATTCAGAAATATTTAGGGTTCCATCCCGAAATTCGATAAACTCTAAAAAACATATGCAAAATTTCAATTAAATTTTCAAAAGTAATGCGTAAGTTTCGCTTTACACGTTACAACGTTTTTGGAAAATTAACCCCCAACCATCCACTCGGAAGAGTCGCAGGCATAAGCTGTCTTTAGCTTTTCTTGTCGTCTTTCTCTACGAGTATAATAAGAACGCAAAAACTGACTAACACAGAATTAAAAATTAATAAAAGTCTGCTTACATACGGACGAGTAATGAAAACCCCTCACCACTAATAGACTAATCGGTCTTTTGAAGTTTCGACTCCTGTCTTGTACTTCTCTAAATCTTTTCTAGCACTGTAGCCCGTTGTCTCGGCAGTGGTAATTGTACAAATTATAAATATGTGAGCGACTGCGACTTGCGGATTAAAGCTGCGTGGTCGCAAGTCGCAGCCGCAATGCCGCTTATTTAGTAATATCTGCCGCATTCGGGATGCATGGATTATAAATGAAAATACTCTGTTTAACCTCTTCTAGGCTACATTTCGCACTAATTTCGTGAATTTATAGACCCGAATAGTGGGTGAATTTAATTTAAATACGTGTAGGTTTAGCTTTTGAGTTGGTGCTCTTGACTATAACTTAATTTATGGCACACTTAGTCACTTTACGTTCCGTTTGAGCGAGAATCGTGAATGTCTTAAGCGTTCGTAGTTCCATTACTCGTATTTGTGTGTGTTTAAAGATGGATACGTTGAGAGCGGTCAGTAATTACATCATTGACCAGTTTGACAGCTCTATTTTTAAATTGTAATACTCGTGGCTATCGAAGCTGAAATTTATGCTGAATTGTAGTTACGTATATAGTTTATACAGACTATAAAGCATTCTGGCGCCTTTCTTTGTATTTTTCTCTTAAATATAACCACAACAATAATTTCATATTTCTAGTTTAAAATAACGAAAACGCATTTTATATTACTGAAAAATTTAAATGTCGACGACCCTCAACTCCTTTATAAGTCTTTGCCGATAAAATTCAATAATTGCTTTTTCGTAGGGAAATGCGCCTAATATGAGAGCGCTTCAGTAACATTTCTACATATTGCGCGTACTTTTGTGCAGGCGCTTCTGGTATTTTAATATTTGAAACCTTTCGGATACAAGAATTGGCAAAATTGGTATTTTTTTATTTGAACCGTGTTTTGCGATATCTTTAATTAGCAGAAATTTAAAATAAAAAATGTTTCTGTTTCAAGGCTTGCAAGAGACCAATTTATATTTGTTGTAATTTACTTTGCTTTTATAAAAAAAACTGTGTTTTGGTGTCCGATGACTCCAGATGTCTTTGTAATTAAGACTCTTTTCGTGAACAAGTTTTAATTTTTAAATTAATAACATTATGCACTCAGCCCATTACATTAACCTTCCAATAATTGATTTTCTCCTGGTGTAAAAATTTGAAGGCAGAGACGATTTCGGGATAATATTTTTGCAACAGAGTGGCTAAACTAGGCCCTTCACTGTATCTAACCTTATCTGTTATATCATTAAATATTATTTTTATTTCGTTTCAAGTAGGTAGGTACCAAATAAATATATAATATCGTGAAGCCATTTAAATAAATAAACACTCGATCATTTTTATGAATCTACACCAATAGACCTTGAAGTTTTAAGTTTAATGGACACAAACGTAGCTCGAAGTCCTACTTGGCACCAAACTGCAATTCAATGCTTCAGATGATTGCTAATGCTACATGTTGTTTTTAACACCACCCACTCTAAATATAAGCAAGAAATAAGGTTATGTACTCGTATCCTTTGACTAATAATATACACGTAAAATACTCGTAATATCTACAAAAATTATCATTACAGTTAGAACGATATAACTTTGTATAAACTGTCCAATTTAATGTCAATATTATGTTGTTTTTAGCATACAATATGAACACATACAAGTTTATATATTTAGTAGCTGACCCCGCGAACTTCATCATCATCATCATCATCTACCGCCTCAATCAGTAAATTATATTATACGTATAAACTTGCCTCTCTGTCTCTCTATTTCGTGATATAAACCTTCCTCTTGAATCACTATATCTATCTATCTTTTACTGAAAACTGAATTAAAATCCGTTTAGTAGTAAAAGATCTAATAGAAGTGAATTGACAGCCGAAGCGACGTCATTTTACCACAGATTAAAATAATAGTTTGTACAGTTGCGATAAAATAATTATCATGTTAAGCATTGATTTCGTAGACCCCTAACATGGCGCTACGCTAACAGCGCGCTCGTGCTACGATGATCCGCTGATGTAGACCCGGCGTAGCAACTATTAGTGGGCCATTGTTTTGAATTTCAGCTCAACAGCAAATAACTGATAAATGCTTATAGCGGAATTAACTACAAAATTTTATTACTTTAGTATTTTTTCACCAATAATAATGTTTCTTAAGTAAATATAATTAAGGCAAGTATATATTAATGTAAATGTAATCCTCGTCAGTGTTTACGAAAATTGAATGTGAATTTTGATCTACAAATTAAAATGTCAATCGCCTTTGTTATTAAAGCGTAGCCCTTTAGTTACTTAAATTAGAAGATTTGTGATTAGTTGGACGTTTTGCTAAAAATGGAAATACCAATAAAATAAGAATACCAAAAAACATGTCAGAGACATGAAAAATTTAAACTATATCCGCGCTTCAGTTTAGACCAACCTTGAAAAAGTAAAGCAAAAGAGTAGTAAATATGAAGAAAAAAGAAAGAAAAAACAAAAAACATTAAGCAATTACTCGAGATTCGTCTTTGTTCCTATTTGCCGGGGATACAATAAATTGCGCTCATTACACTCGCTGATAATTTATTAGCAACTGATTAGTGTTAGCTGAACTGCAGCCGCTGTTGTGTGCCACAGAGTAGGCTGAGAGTGTGTAACATTACACAGAGTAGGTAGGAATTAGTTTCTCTTTATTGTACTGCGAAAATAAAAATAATGAGAACATAACTATGACGTATATCTTTATTTTTAACGTAATATAATATTCAACATATTTTTAACATAATATAACTTAAAAATGTCACAAAAATTCAATTGTAAATTTCGATCCGAACATTTGTAACTTCTTTGTAAGAAACAATTATTAAAATTTTTGATCCGTAACACAATATTGTTTGTTGCTTTTACACTCAAACTTATTTCTAAAATCAGTGTGATGACTGTATGTCCTGTCCACTAACACCTCAACCCTCATAGTTATTGTTCTTTCTGCATTCTTTGCAGTTTTTATTCAAAGCAGAGCGGTGGCCGGGGGTCAGGAAGTAATTAGCAATTAGAAATATCTTTATAATTGAAAATCGACTTTCATAAACGAAAATTCTGTCTGTTAGCTTGTTCGCTACAAAATGATCATTAAGGTGTAACTTTTATTGATACATAGGTATGTAAAAAAACTGGTATTTAAACCGCAGAGCATACTAAAACTATAGGATTAGTGTAAGTTATAAACTATTACGCTGCAGGCGTAGTTGTGTGTCACAGAGTAACTGAATCACAGACAAATTTATAGCTTTGATCATGAAATTTATTGGTTACTACGTAAGGAAGTGAAAATTTTTGGTTCAGAGTAAAATATGTTTCAAAAATAAATAATATATTATGTACAAAGTTTGTTCTTGTAATTAACAAAAATGGTAACAAGATTTCGGTAAAATAGTTAAATTGGGACTACTGGACTGTTATACTTTAAAAAAATTGTACATTAAAAGTTGCACACCAAATTAGTGAAACATGGCAAATTTATACATAGCTCTTTAACAGAATTATATATATCACATTTGGACAAAAAATCATAATCTGTACTTTAAATATTAGTGATAAAGCGATGAGTAACGGTTAATTTATGACGTTTAATACCAATAAAAAGTTTTGTTAGTTATCTATCCTATTTCTGTTGGAGAGTTATGTTTTATAGTATTGTAGGTGGTAGAACTTACAAAGTTCGCCCGTGGAGGTACCACCGCTGCCCTCATAACCCACCGTGAAGCAAGACTTATAGCAAGCACTTATGTTTTAGTTGGGGAGGGTTACTCCAGACACACTATATTTGAGGTAACTATCTCAGTCCTCATGAGTAGCAACGCTTCCACGTTTGATCTTAGATAGGACGACCTCCTATTTGAGGTTGGATGTGGATGTCCATGGGTTGCAGTGACTACTTAACATCAGGTGGCCTGCTTACTTATTAGCTACTCATAAACGATAAAAAAAGTCCACAGAGCACTTTAATTTTTTTTTGATAATGCAAGATTTTTACGGTCCTCTCTGTGTAAAGCTACTCTGTGCATAATCAGAGAGTAGTAAATCTAATATAGCACAAGTAGGAGTCTCAAAATCCGGCGGCGTATATTATATTAGGCCGAGCACAGAGCGCCGCTTTAATAATTCACCCGCTCTTGCAGTGTGCACTCGCCTTAAATACAGATTTGATTTCCCTAACGTTAACTCAACTGTGAATGTGACTTAAGATTCTAAGCAGTTTTTGGTGGATATGAGTGCTTCCGTTGTTAAAGGGTTTTATCATTAAAGTTTGTGTGAGTCTCTAAATTTTTTTAACTACGTTCGAAAAAATATATATGAATCAAATGCCTTTAACCCTTTTTTATGTCCCACTGCTGGGCACGGGTCTCTTCCCACAACCGGGAAAGGCCTGGAGCATACTCCACTACGCTGCTCCAATGCGCATTGGTTGAATCAAATATTTATAAAAATTAGATGAATAGTTTAAATATAACAGCAATATTTACTTCAACATAGACCGCTTAAATGTATTGTACATAATGTACGGAATAATTAATGTAACAAGCTCAAAATAAAATAATTTTTCTATATCTCCTCTTATATATCTTTCATCTGGCTAAGGTTGTGTATACACACATGTTATATACATAAGTCTGGACTATATTAACTGCTTCGCATCACATAGTTTTACTGATTTTTAAAACGATCATTATGCTATTAAGATTAGCTTTATTAAGAAGAACCATGAATTAAACAACAGTGATCTATTTACTTAATGGTGAGGCAGAATCTCTAAATAGGCAACTATAGAGGCTAAAGTGTCATAGCATCATTGTTTTTATTGCCGAAAAACCAATTCATTGCACATAAAATGGTCACTAATTACAATAAAAAGTAAAAAATTGCCGCCCGCACCGCCCCGGGCGTCGATACCACCGTTATTCTTGTTAACCCTTTCAATGCCGTGCTGCAAAACTATTTTTATAGACATGATAAAAAATTACTATCTTTCTAATAAACATTAGGAAAATGTGAGACATAGACTGTTTTAGAATGTTGGCAGTTAAAAAGTAATGAAGAGTTAGTAAAATCTAATTAATTTACTGTCCATTCGAAATGTCCATTTAAATTTAAAAAATTTCACTAAATATTTTTCCAAAGCACGTTTAAGATAGGAAACTTAATTTGTTTTTACTTTTATACAAAATAGTACAAACTATATACATAGTTAATTATTTTGAATGTATACGATAGTCTTTGAACACCTGTATTCGGGTAAATAATTACGTACTACGTATTTAAAAAAAAAAAGTGCCGCAAAGTCGTTAAAAAGCAACGTCAGTTGCAGTTAAGGGGTTAATTTCGACCGGTGGAGTTTATGTCGTGCGATAGCCCGCCGGAGTGCTATGGGCCTTATCTATGGTCGAATATCGGTTAACGGTTATTTGAAAATTGGCATAAACTACCCACGTATCATTTTCTATTTTTGAAATTGCGACCGTTTGCGCTAAACGGCCTTTAATAGTGCTCTGGTGTGATATTTAAATTATTTACACGACGATTTAATTATTCTTCGGAGGTGGTTCTAAATAGACAAAGTACGAGTATGTATTACAGAAACTAGCTGACACTACAATCATTCTTAAAATTAAGTGAAGTATGAAAATTATGGATTAACCTTTAAAATTTTTGAAGCATGCTCTTTGTTAGGTACGAGTAAGTACTTAAAAGTATCTACCATAATTATACGCGTAACGAAAATAACCAACTTCTAAGTTGTCTCGCACATACTTAAATTTAAGACTTATAATGTTTTACTCATGGATTATGTTGTCAGAACTGGACCAAATTAAAATGGGACCAAACGGGAAGCATTAGCTTTCAAATAAAAAAGAATAATCCAAATCCGTTCACTTAGTCTAAAGTGATGAGGTAACAAACATCAAACAAATACAGGCAAATTGAGAACCTTTTTCTTTTTTTGAAGTTCGTTAACAAACATGCTTATTACTTTAATCACGTTACTCAAAACACTATAAAAACGACTATTCTGAATATACATTCAGATTTAAGAGACTGATCCTAGTAGCGGCTAGCCTTTATCGCGTATAAAGTTTCTCAAGTGATATTGTTTGAAGATTATTCTTATATAAACATAATAATGTAAATTAAATAATAATACTGTCTTTTTTGGTAACCATTTCCTTTTTTATACAAAAAATAATAACACTTAATATGTTTTCGACAGATAACAGTCGTTAAACCTGGTCGGAGGCCCTCTGGGCGGTTTGACAACATCCGACACGGGCTGGCCACTAACCCGTATCTCCACCAATCCGCATTGGAGCAGCGTAAAGTATGCTCCAGGCCTTCCCCGGTTGTGGGGAGAGACCCGTGCCCAGCAGTGGGACATAAAAAAGGGTTGAAGCCAA
>DWQK01000523.1:0-20245 GCA_018231225.1 Noctuana stator
GGAGAGAGTCGCTTCCACTCGCCACACAACTACATAACTGTCTGCTGACCTCAGAATCTCTATTTCACTTATTATCTGACTATCACAACGCTTTTTGCCGGTCCACAACAAATTTCACCACACCCGCACGGCTTTAAATCACATTTGTATAGAGAGACAATAGAGCGGAAGCGATTTACTTTTTTGTAATATTTGGGACCGACCTATAATGCATAAAGAAAATACGGTCATCTACAGAACTCAACTGAACCCTTATTTGCCTTTTCGGGGTGTTACTGTCTTTGCCTCAATTCCTACGGAAAGCCACCCGGTCGCGCGTGAAATACCAAATGCGCCCTAGTTTCAGAGCGGATTGCGTTGTTTGTTTAGGTCATCTCGTCCAAATCACAGGGGGTGATGAACTAAACATTAACAAAGCCGTCGTCAACTTTCTAAATATCAACCAACATGAAAGGTGTACCTAACGTTATCGCGCGCGATGTTTGTGAATCAAGAACGGCAGTCGGAAATATGGATTGTAGCTTCTTTGTCAACACGCGTAATGCTGATTTAAGTTAACCTTAATCCATAATGAATGTTTAATCGTGACACGTGACTGCATCGCAGGGTGGGAACGGGACGGAAGTTGAAAGTTTTTGCACAAGCGAGGGAATGGCCCCACCATTTCCATCATAGGTGTCAGCATAATCGCGGCGCCTTTTGTTTACGGGTCGCTAATGCTGTTTGCAGTGGAGGGTGGACACGTCATGTGTGTGTGTCTTAATCGTTAACAGTAACACGCCTGCTCATCGCCCTGTACTGTTTGCCACTTTAAGCAGAAACTTCGTCGACGTCAGGTGATTACGTGATTCGAGGAAAAGCGTAGAAGCTTTACAAAGTTGAGGGATTTATTTGTGTGACAGATTGTAAGCTTTGGAGTAACTTGTTGTTCGGGCTTTGGTAAATATCGGAAAACGATTCTGAATTTCGAGTACGTAATTCTAATTTATAATTCATGTATAGCATGAGGGAAACTTGTAGGACTATAGGCGGTCAACGGCGTAACAAATCACGCTAAAAATGTCGGTTGTAACATTTTAGTGCGCCGATAAAATAGGAGCGGGGGAATAATTCAGTCGGTTTGACAATTTGTAGTCTGAGGTTATTAAATTCTTCTGGTTATGTCGATGGCTGGGTCAGCTCGCGTCACGCGGCACGAACAATAAAGCTTGTTGTCGAAAATGATTGACGCGCCTTTTGAAATTAACTTGACGTCGATTGGCTTTAATTAAAACAATATCAAAGGTTTTCGATTCGAGCCAACGAGGTGAATTCGTTAAGTTCTCAGTTGGATTTTTGAAGTATTGCTAATTTATAAAGATTGGATTGAATGTTGAAGTATTAAGCGAATTTCTTCTGAGAACTTTTATCAATTTCTCCCTTCACTTCCGCAGTAAGGTACCGGCTTGCTCCCTTTCGCAATAAAGAATGCTGACGACACGCCGCATTGATTGCAGTAACTAAAATTATGAAAAATTTATCCTGATTTTTTTTTTGTTCTTTTAAAACGGACTAATTAGAGTAAAACTATTCACGTTCTAAACAATAAAGTTATTAGATATCAAAAACTGGAGTTATAACATTATTGAAACTAAACTATCACTTACTTGGATCTTAGGTTTCGTTAAAGTATGTTTTATCTTGTTTCAGGTTTCGGGTTTGTCACATTTCAAAGCGAGGATATTGTAGATAAGGTGTGCGAAATCCACTTTCACGAAATCAACAACAAAATGGTAAGTGTTACCTTATATTGTTTTATGTTTATAATATGACTCTCAACAGTAGTTGAAAACTATTAGTAGTAAATTAAGTCAACAGCTACCTATTCACTTTTTATACCTTTTCTTATACCTTACTTCGGTACACAATAGTTACTTTATTTGTTCCCAATAAGTGTCCTTTTCAGTAAGGAAAGTTACGATAACAATTTCTGATTATTCATAACTATCTTTTAAACGTTAATTCAAAACCAGTTTTGTATTTTCATAACGTTTTTATAAACAATAACTCGCGCAGAGCAATCGAATTATACTTGTAACTAAGCGACACTTCAAGTTTGTTCTTCTTTTCGTCTATTTATTTTTCTCAAATAAAGATCGTAAAACAGTTAAATTTGGAACCTTATGAAACGCTAACAATCGGTTTTCTAACCATACAGAAAAAGCAGAAAATAGTATGATGAAAGTGCTGCAAGGGACAAGCAACTCCTTCTATCTGTAGATATCAATTAGAGGCGAAAGAACCGCTGGCGGCGGTCCAAACAGAGCCAATAAAATGCCACTAAAACGCGCATTTACCATGTTTTGATTTTCTTTTTTCTCCGCAGCCAACGAGAAAACCGTCAAGTGACATGTGTATTCGAGATGTAGTCGGATAATCTTAAAGGAATTAAGCACAATGTCAAGACACGATAATACCTTTTGAGCCCGCAAATTTAATTTTTAATAATTTAATATTTTATTTCTTTTCTCTTCATCATTCGACTATAATCGGAACTACGGTTAGAATTTTGTCTGTTGGAAACGGCTTTTCATAAACATGAAACTCGCAATTTCCTTTTATATTTTCTCATACGCCGACTTAGAGGCAATTATTTCCTACTATCAACCTCTAATAATGCCTCAATAATAGCTCTTACGCTGCACTATGACTCGGAAAAATAAAGTTCAACCGAGCAATTAATGAACTTTTCCTTTTATATCGCACTCAATGAATGTGTATTTATACGTGGAACTAATCTGATAAAACTCCATTGTCATGCAAATTTGCATTTTCGCATATATATCTAAAGTTTAGATATCTGGAACATAGGAACCGTATAATTTGTTCAGTAAAAAATTTTATTTAACATATTGAGATGTTCACTGCTCATTTGTCACAAGTCACAACACATTCATGAGCGATGGCCCTTACAATCATATGCCGCCATAAACCCATCCCGGATTAAACTGTAACACGCATCGCAAATTATAATATCTTCTACTAACACGAAAACATATTTCTGGTGAAAATTTTACAGCGAAAACAACTACCTAAATTAATTGTAACCATTTACGGAGCATTTGATAGCATCAATAAAAGTAATTATGCCATAATTACAACGACAATGAACGCCAAATTTCAAAGTCGGTTATTAACTGTATTTGTTATAAGCCCATTTATTAAAATTAAATGGCTACTTTAATACCATTTGAGTACGACGAACCACAGAATACAAAACGTTAGACAAACAGCATTTTGCGCTTTATATCCACTCGTTCATTTGTTTCACGCTTCAGGAAATATAACAGTGTCATGGAACATGTGTTGTTTCTTCTTTGAAAGTAATATGAAAGATTATTTTTCTTGCGTCGGGTAAAGACGGTACTCGTACCAACTACATGTTATGCTTAAATGTGATATAGGTTGTGCTACAAAAAATAACTTGATTTCCAAAATTTTTACTCGTCTTTATGTATTCTTCTTTTTAAGATTCGTATCACGACATTTTGCAAGTTGAGTTGACTAAATTATTGGCATCAAAATTTACTATCACTTAAAAGGGCTAGCCTGCCTCACAAAACTGCCTAAAAGTGAGTTGGCAGTGAAAAAATCGATACTTTAGTACCCATAGAGACGTAGGAGCCATTATCTTCAACGCCACTTCAAGCACTCGCCTTTTAGACTGACTGGGGAGCTGATATCACCCTATGTCGATTCATATTCGTGATTATTAATGCTTGTTTTTTGTCCCGCGCCATTGTCTAGATGCATAATGGCTGTACGAATCTCACACCATGTGTCGGGTTGAATGTATCGCGAGGGTGATGTTCGCCCTAAGTGGAGCAAACAACGAACAAAGACATCAAACAAATGGGTAGTGTTTTAGAGTAATTACGGTTCGCTTCCGTGCAAAACGAGAGGTGTGCAAAGAGCTTCTCCCTGCACCGACATGCCGCCTAATGTAGGTATACGAATACGTCACTGTTCTCTTAATAAAAACCTAACGTTCCGTGCCACGCCTAGCCCGCCTAGGCCCAATGACTAGACACAAGAGTAATCAAAGTCGTAGGAACACTACGTATCCGCATTTCTCATCTCATGTTTACTTACTCGTACCTATTGTGCGGTTTTTGGAGTTTACTCCTTAAGAATCGATTTTTATATAAGGCAAGGGCAAGGTAAGGGCAAGTTATGAGTGAAATTATTACAAGTGTTATCTTGTGTAATTTCTGATTTTTCATTTCTTTCAATCAGAATATTAGTGACACAATAAATTGTATACACGAGGTATTATTTAGCATATAAAAGGTGGTTCAAAATTACTCGTATATTTAACCGATTCATGTTTAATACTTTACCGAATTGATATGAAACTTGAATAGAAAATGTATACGTACATGATTTCAGTATCATATTCAAAGATACCAGTATTGAAATAATATGTATAAATATAGTTAACTTTAGCACCAACTGAAGGTTACAGTATTCAATACGTAACGATTATTGTAATGAAAGAATATTTCCCGAACATTTATGTATAGCAGGGGAAACTAATCGCTTATAACTTTGCCTGTTTCGTTGCGTGCCCGCGCAAATGAGCAATATACCTAATAGTAAACTCCCTTTTCGTAAACAAATTAAGACATGGAGTTACCAAGTCACAAAGTAGATACGCAATACAATGTTTCTTGGAACGTCACGCAGTTTATCCTTATACATTGACATTGGAATATTAACGCTACATTATGAATATGTAGTCGAAACGTGACTCGTAAACAAAGCCAACCATTAAAAATTTTGCCTTGGCACATCATAAACGGTGATATTTTGATAGTTATATTTACGTACGCAATAAAGACAGAGGCGTCACGGCATCACTGAAGTTTACGCTATGAGTAGCTAACGTCGTAAATTTAATATGTCATCTCTTATATTAAAATGGTCGTTAAGCTAATAGCCGCTCCGCCTTCCCGAGCCGAGCGATAGGGTGATACAGCGGCTTACTTTGAATAACAAAAAATATCCTCGGGCTCATTCATAAAAACAAGTCTGTGGTAATTCGTGAAATTTTCCTACGGAGTAGGAGTCACTTCCGCTCTCCAATAAATTCAATTGTAATTATTTATTTTGTGTATCACATTAATGGAATACATTTCAAAGTGTTAACCACACAATTACATTAATACGTGCTTCATAGAGAGTAAAGTAGTCGCTGCATTTTGTAACATAAATAGAGGGCCCCGTTTAAGCGCTCGCAACAAATTCTCGTCACTCCATTACGTCCTTACACATTACTCCCTTAATTACTTCCGCTTACCATGAATTTTAACAAAGCTGCGATGTACTGCGATGTCTAAAGTATAATGCAGTTTAGATTTCATCTCCTAACATCAATTTCTATTTACCGGATTTGAACCGACAGGAGCTCCTGTTCGCACCTGAGCCTCTTTATCGGTCCCGCAGATTTAAATCTTGCCGCTCTCAAAATGTTGTGAAGAAATCCAAGGCTTTCCTATAAGCTTTAGATGCTTAAATGCTCTCTTGGTTGGTTATTGCTTGACAGGAAATAAAATTCAATAATGATCGTAAATGTAGAAAGTAACATTTGCTAGCCCCGAAAACCAAACTGAATTTTCTACTGCGCTGTTTTGCATTTATGGTTTTCGTGTATCGAAAACATGACAAAATGAGCAATGACATAAAAGTGCACTTTCTTTCAAGTAACCGTCCCGCATAAGCACTTCTGGCAAAAGCATTTGAGTATTGCGTAGGTACATTTTTCTCCGTCATCGTACATGAGGCAAACAAATCGTTTCCGTTTAGGAAATAACACTAAAAGTAGGCACTTTTGAAACTGCCACTTAAATCTTGAGATCCTCGATCGCCATTTCTCTTTGCGTCTTAACTAGTGTGAGGCCATATAGCGCACCCTTGTCGTTACAACCATTATAGAATGGCCTAACAACCTTCCCGATAAGGGGTAGAATTTCGAGCGTGTCAAAGTCGATAACATTACTTTTCGGGAATTAAAAGGAGGATCCTTTCATGATCTGTCCGCTAGAAGCGTATCGTCGTCAAAGAGACGTTTCTGATAACTAAGTTTGGTCTCCGATCATCCCCCACCCGCGGCCGCATCGGACAATCAATCACGCGTTCCTTCGCAACCGTGATTACCATAAACTTCCCGTTTTAGCAGGACCCATCGCGCTTCCTTCTAAGCTTTATCGATTCGTTCGCGGCCATTTCTATTCCTTCTATATATCAAGAGGTTTTTGTGACAATCCCTTTTCATTGAAAGTTGCAATTGGTAACTTGTAAGGCGAAATTTGGTGAGACTTTACGTGGACCTTTTTCTTTAAACATTTTTTCACAGCTCAACTAACTTTTTATTGAAAAGTTGCTTTGCCATTTATGTGGATTTCTTTAACATGTTCGATTGAAATAAGTTTTGAGTAGCTGAAGGCGTGAATAAAAAGTTTTGATTTCATCATGTTAATAGATTGCGAGGAAATAGGTAGCGATGCCGTTGCACGGCATTGTGTCGTCGTGTCATTAATAATACAAGCGAAACCATGATGTTTGCGTCGAGTTCAGAGGATGCAAGCATTGCTGCTAACGAGATTTGGGACCGCTCTGAAGTCTTTGCCGACAGTACAATAACGAATGATTTGAATTAAAAAGGAAATGACGACTGTGAGACACTAACTTTGTAACTGAGCCTTCGCAAATCAAACGCGGCGACAATCTGCTGTAGTAACATACGGATTGTGTTTATGGAATGAAACAAAGTTTAAGGTTTTATTACAGAGTTGAGAAATTAGTAAAGTTATCATTAGACTACTAAGTTATTAGTACAACTCAACAGCAATCATACACCATTTGGTTTAACTGTTTCAAGCTTTTTAAGTTAAAATTTATAAGTTGGATTATAATCTGACCGCAATCACTATTCGAACAGCTACCTAATTTCCTATGTACCTACGTATACAATATAAATTTAATGGTTATAGGGCACACACGGCACGCAATTCCCAAGTGACGCAACTGACTTAAGGCGAACGCAAAGACGTAAATTATGGCTCAACAGGCCTTTCCGGCCGTTAACGATTTTGACTCAAACTTAAATTCGAAGCGTGAAAGAAAATTAATTAATCACACGTGCGGTACACGTCACTACATACAAGTAAACACCTCGCGCCCTACAAGGGTACGTGCACGCAATAGACGAATCTAATACACGGTATAGTAATCTAATTTTGCCCGTTTTCATTTCGGCGTCTTGTATTGTTTGTGAGCCTACTCAATTCACCTTCTTATATCAGAAGTTTTACGTGGAGTAAACCTCTGGGATTACCGGCTCCACGTCTATAACTATCGATCCCCGAATAGTTAGCAAAGTTGCTTTACGATTGTCGACCATCGTAAAAGTAGTATGAATAGAATACATAAGCACGTAACGCCCACACCTTTTCTCTCCGAAAACAAGGAGCTTAAGCGGCAAGTGTCACATCCACGTGACTAATGTTCTCCGCGGTTTATAATATTTTAATAAAGCTTTCGCCGTCTATAATTGAAATGGCGGAGGTGCGTGGGGAGACAATAAAACGACAACAGTGTCGAGGGCGCTGGAGTGATCAATAAAGGCCATACGTTAGGGCAGGCCGGTTCATTACTGCGCTCCGTGTCGCGTCTCTGCGTCCCCATTACCGAGGAGTTAGGAGACGGGAGTGGCGATAAATAGCGGACGAGGAACCCTGCTTTATTTCTTGCGCACAATTTCATTTACATTAAAGGTGCTGAACCGAGCGTCTCCTGAGAGTCATACGAAAGTCGCGTACAGATTCAAGCAAAACAAGTTACGAGCGCTGAGGCCACGCTCCACAGACCATAATCTAGACGGTGGCGGGTGTCGAGGCACTGCCGCTGCCGCCCGGCGCCCCTACCTACTTAATTACTACTAATTGCTACAGTTTACATGTACGTGTATCATAAACTTTCCCGTGGGCTCATATTAGTTAAGAATAACACCAAAATTTGTCTTTTACTTACTTTTTAGTCTATGCAAATTACATTTTTTATGATGGGTGCGCTCTATGCGGAACTTCTTAATTATAAGGTAGTAGCGGAAGAAATATGTCCATAACCTAAAAACGAATAAAACAATCAAGTGAATAGCGCACATAAATGTGTGTTTAAATAATTAATGGTACTTTCCGATGAGATCGTGATTTGCCTTTGTAATTTTCTCCTTACTCTACCTGACCGAGTTTTATTACATTATGGAAGCAGAAAACGTTTGCCAAGGAAAGACAATAAGACATACATTTGCTGACAAGAGAACGTCCAATTTTGCAAATTGTAGCTGCATTAAGGGGTATAACAGATACTGGGATGTTCAACAATTAGGCACTTAAATGCAAATCGTTCTCTTAGGTTCTCTATAACACCGCTTTTTCAGACTCAATACATCGTTTGCAATTTTATTTGAATTTTGCCGAGAAATTCATTCTCGGAGCATTTCAATTCGTACATGGAAACACTTTTATAGGGGTGCCGTTTCACATCTCCGTTTAATATTATACAAATTTCATCGTACGCGCGTTTCAATTGGTTAAACGGAGCGGTCGCCGTCCTCTATGGTCATTCGCAAACGTTTTATTCTCTTTTCAGTACATTCTAGTACCTCTTAAGCTTGATACGAATTAGTTAAGCAACGAGTCGGTGGTAATCACGCCCGCTTACAATTGCAAACGGCTCCTAACGCTGCCGAGTTGGCAGTACGTCTACTATTTGTTTTCTTTGTCAGACCCACTTGCTTTTACCAAAAATCTCGCTTGTTGCAAGGTATTTTTAAATTGCTAAATGGAAACGTCGAGAACAATTAATACTACTTTTTTGTTCACGACTGGTGAGGATATATAAAACGTTATCTAATGCTATTTATGTACTGCAAATGACGCAAGATATGTGTAGGGTATACCTATTATTGCTTAAAATATTTTTCTATCCCCGTAAAGACAAAATTGAATAGACTAACAAAAAACTTGAAAATGCCAAACATTTACCTTAATATAACAACAATGATTTCGCTTGATACACGGTATTTGATTTCAAGGGGAAAATAAAACCCAATATTTTATGTTTCGTCGTTCGATTAATGTCAAAGCCAGAGGCGTGCGAGTGTCTTTCGTTCACGCAACCCGTCACAGCAACTATTGATATCGGCATCTATCAAATTCGTGGAAATTGTTACAGAAACTTTGGGCCATACTGGTTGTAATTGTAAATTACAATAGGTGTTGAAGCCTGCGACTTCGTCCGTGTAGAATTTAACAAAAAATTGTCATTCAGTTCGCAGATTTTACGATAATCTAAAGTAAAAGTAGCCTAAGTTACTCCTTACCACATCAGCTATTACCAGTGAAAATCCTATCAATATTGGTCCAGCCATTCCAGAGATAAGCCGGAACAGACAGACAGAACGAAAATTGTAAAAAAAAATATTTTGGTATATGTATCTACCACGTATGCATACTTAATGCATATAGTAAAAAAACCTGTTATTTTAGTATTACAAATAGACACTTTAAATATAGTTATTTGTATAGATTTATGTGGGATTGCTAGTGTGATAATAAGAATAGTGAGTGAATATGAGTATGAGAACGTGAAGACCGAGTTATTGAATACGTTGAACGGAAGGATTGAATGAAAGTGACTGAGAGATCAAGTGAGATTACGCTTGTAAAAAAATGAGTTATTATGTATCTACCTACAGAAGAGGACATCGCAAACAAAAGAACAATAACGAAACAATCAATTACACAGCAGTAATTACACAGTAGCGTGTAAGAGAAATTGCAGTCGCTATTACTCCATACAAACATCTCCTTTGTATAATAAGTATTACGACATAAATCGAACATAATTTTAGCATAAATAAGATTAGATCAGTTCACCCATTTTTGTGTGGTTAAGTAACAAATATTTAAAAAAAGCAAATGTTGACATTAATAATATTAGTAGGTAAGGCGGATGAGAAATTATCATCTACTGTTTTAATGAGTAAAATGTCAAGTCGTTAAAATTTATTAGTAGTTTGATAGTTTCTTAGAAACTGCCTACACCGATCGACGGATTGACGAAGCCATGAATGTTGCAAGCAAGGCCTCGTCTACATATTTAATACGCAACTAACATTTCTATGACGGGTAAAAGCCAATATGATTTAAAATTCCACACGAACGCCACACGACCGTATCGTCTTCAATATAAAATTGTATGTTTCTTGCCGTCATTATGTGTTATTTGTGTTTGTTTCCAATAGAATTTGTTATTCAATTACGGGTTCTTTGTAGCTTCATTTTATTTGTTTTATAATTTTATATTATTTTAAACTTCAATTAGATTCAATTTTAGATTTCTGTTCCCGGTCTGGGTGTTTGTGTATTTGTCTTTGTATGTGTCCATGGCACCCACGACAAAGGGAATAATAATGTGGGGCTGTGAGTGTGAAGCGTTATTTATTATTATTTATTTAACAGCGCTTTCATGTCTTTAATGAATTTTTGATAAACTGTTGTAAAATCATAGAGAAAGACAGAAATTTATTTCCAACGTTTAAATATGAGTGTGAGTGTTAATATAAAACGTCGCAAAATACACGAATGGATAACGGCTGATATCTGAAGCGTCGCAGGTAATGTTGCCTCTTATCGTTCACACGACGTTCGATTCCATATCTGATTTGAATTTCGCGCATTACGTAAAAGTTTACCTCGTACGCTACGCTACACTACGTCGTCAAAGTAAACATGCCAACACTTTAGGAAACTAGGCTGAAATCCCAAGAAAAATAACGACTTCTGCTTATCTTATTTCTTCAAACAACAGTTACGTAAATATGGAAAGAACTCCTGGGGTGCGGCAGAGTATTTCATTATCCGTGACCTGTTGAGCGCAAGATTTGTGACTCATCTCTTTACGTAACGTCGGCATCGTGCGCTCCCGACTTCCATTTTTTCGCTCGGTTATCAAATTTTTATGAACACTCCCGAGTGCGTACACTATGAAAAATCATTTATCAATTGACGCATCGCTTTGAAGAAGGAGCAATATGCGTATATTAAAATTAAATCTTCCCGACGCGATAAAAATCATAATAATCCAGCTCGAGTGATAAAATCTTCATTAATTAGAGAGCCGCAAGCTAATACTATAAATAAACTGTACTCTCAAAAAAACTGCTTTACACTTGCCAATAATGGTGCTCTTTAAAAACAACTCGATTTTCTCAGAAACTTTTTATCTTTTCGTAGCGGCAGCGCTACTGTTTCCCGAACGTTGCCGAAAATTAGATAAAAGCAATGCTCCTAACATAGCGTCGGTTTTTATCGTCGCTTCTACATTTGCCTCTTACCTAGTCTCCGGTTCCCACGCTCCGACTTCCGCTTGACGGCAATCAGGCCAAGCTTGCGACGCTCTGTCAATACGAAGGAGAGAGGTTTCCCTGATAAACTTATCTAGCACCCTCTCCGCCAACCCTTCTGCCTGTCGTCTGCGTTTATCTGTCGTACGTTCGTAGCTAAGCGTTCACGTACGCTTAAGCCGCGTTCTACAATATGCCAAATTCAATTCTATAATATACACAAAGCTACAAATAACTGGAAATTCAGTAAACCTACGTAATGACTTTGCCTTCAATGACTTTACTGTAATGACTTTACAATAAACAAAATGCACTAGCGATTATAATATGTTAGGGCTCACAACTCATAAAACATTATGAAGGGACCAATTCATATTCGTTCAGAAATGACTGCAATATTTTAACCACTTTAGAACTTGTCCGTTTGGCTAGGTGCCCGGAGTCCGCTACGAAGATTCCAAAGGAAACAGAAATTCTTTGCGGTGAAACAAAACACAAAATCTTATAAAATGCAGTTAACGTCAACACACATGCGAACTGCTTGAGCAAACATGTACTGCACTGGCGAAAACTTGCTTTATTTTGTAGTTTCTTCCCAACTCGAAAGGCATCTCCAACGGCATACAGTGGTACTAATGCTGAAACTTCCTCCATTTAGTAATCCCACATAAGCATTGAAATAGCATTGTTGCGACACATGTTCAAGAACCTCGTATCTTGTACAATATTTACCAATATATGCTATAACTGCCAAAGCTTCCTATACGAGAAGTGTTACGTTATTTCTATATCTACATAGATACTCGTAGGTTCAGAAATTCAAAACAATATTGGGACCGCTACTTTTTGCTTATTAGAATATCGAGAAAACCAATGTATTGAAATATAAAATGAAAAGATGAAAAATATAAATACGCTAAATTCAAATTATCAATACCGAAAAGGAATATTCAATGTAAAAGAGAATTCGTAAACAAAATCCATATTGAACTGAGGAGTTATGAACGTCCAACTCTGGGTTTAAAGGAACGCATATTTCGTTTATTTGCAATATAATTCTGAATAGGTATTTTATGATTCCTTTCATACATTTCGGAACTTTTTATGATTGTTAGCAACGTCCGTAAAGGTGAATACAGTTGCTTCAACCAGCGCCCGATTGCATCTTCAAGCGTTTCACAGAGAATTTAAAAGACCTAGATTACCTACGCACAAAATCACGAAATAATACACTGTAACGCAGTAATAACATACAATTCACTCTTGTTTTCAAATATATGTGGTTCACGTGTGAATTTGTTTTACCTTTAAAGTATTTCGCTCGTCTCAAATCGGGTGGAAATTTAATGACTGCCTTCAGATTTACCTTAATCCACATCCATTTGCAAATGATCAACTAAGGTAGCGAACCATAAAACCGATTTTTCTAGCGAAACAATTAAATTTCTCATACATCGATAGGATTAGGAGCAGAATTTCAGTGCGGGAAAGATCGAGGCCGGGGCGCATTAAGCCGGAGCGTATTGGAGCAGATCTTAAGTCCGCTCGGTTAAACCGAAATCTTTGCGTCCGTGTTGAATACTCCTCGATCCGAGTCGATCGATATATCACCCCGAGGGCGCGCCTACCTAGCGGGGCTAAATACAATTTACCTTTGTTATTTTTCGTGTCATTAAACTGCGTCGCGATTTCGAACGCTTGATCGGGATTGCGAACTCCGATGCGAATTGTTTGTGAGCTTTTGTTTCCCACTCCGCTCGCCAGCGACGCGACATCAATTAACATCGGATCCCCCGACTGAATTTTCTTCATAGCCGTTTGGATTATTGTAGGTAGATTTACAGCGGAATTACTTCCCGCTGCAAAATAGAGCTGAATATTGAGGCTCCGCTTTAGTGTTTTGGGTCGACTTCGCAGAACTAAACTGATCTGAGCGATACATTTAACAGATTAGTTTGGGGACGCAGAAGTTTACAAATTTCAATGTCGCGCTATCAGTTTGGAAGTAGATGCCGGCATTTATCTGTCCCCTCGGTTGCGTGCTGCTGAACAAATGAGGGTGGGCACGTCGGTGCCGGCCCCGCTGGCGTAGGCGCCGGTTCATTTGTAAAGCTTTATCGGCCCTGACAAATTGCGACACTCACTATTTTTATGTCGCGGACGATCGAAGAATGCTGGAGTTATGGAACGACTCACCTCATGCTTCTATTGTTAAACTTTCGTATGGAATAAGTTTTAATACGAGCCTCACGAAATAAATGTAGGTCGATTCCGAAAACAATGCTCCAGTTCTAAAGAAAAGACGATATTACTCGGCGGTCTTTACGACTCATACGTAGTCTCAATCTAGGCTTCCAACTTCAGCTTTACATGTTGATTATTCAGCGTTATCTACGTATAAAAGTTTGCGGGAAGACACTCGGCGCTGTGAAGCCTCGCTCTCGCTTCCCCGCGTTAATGCACGAGCACGTAGTTTCATGTCGGCGCAGAAAGTTGTGCAAAGTGCACAAAGTGCGCGAACGCCACGGCAAAGCCTTCATTTGTCGGCTCGTGACGTCCGCTGACAAATGTGGACGGGTCTTTATGTACCCTCGTACTCACACCCGACGAGCGCGGTGCGATTATGCATGACTATGAAAAATGTAACTCTGTTTGTCAAACGGTTTTAAACGTAACAATCTGTCAAAATATACCAATTGTAAATTTAATTTTAACTTCGTTCTTGTTCTTGAATGGTACGACACTAAATCAGGATGGAACATTGCGTGTGCATCGAAACGGGTAGCCATAATGAAGTTATCTATCTGGTTTAAACTGGTTTAGCGTAATTTAAAGCCTATGTACTTTCTGTAACGATTCTGCTCGGTAGCGAAATTTCTATTGCTAGAGGGTTAGCGTAGATTGGGTAATTTATACTTGCCTCCAGCTCTCCCCCCTCGGCAAGGGGAGGAAGATACAAGTATAACACTGTTCGCTAAAATTGCTTAATGGATCGATTAAATGTAGAATTTAATTAGAAAATACATCAATATACGAATATTATTATTAGTATTGGTTGGTTGTTAATGTAATAGGCAAGAATATTTTATGACACGGACAGTGACCCTCGCTAATGATGATAAAAAATATAGTAGGTACGCCGATAATAATGGAGCCCCAAAAAAGATACCTACTAATAATTATTTCCGAGCTCGTAAAATTTGTCCTTCTGTATAATAAGTATTCAATGATAAGCTCCTTGACTTGGCTAAGCATATTAAAATTCAATTTGTGAGTCGAACCGTGAAGCATAACGGATTGTGAACCGATTTTGTCGCCCCTTTCATCTACAATTTCTCGACTCACCCGATCTTCAGATAGTATTTGCTCAACTCTCTCGAATACAATAATAGCAATCAACTTCGTAGCATTACTATAATAGTATAATTGTATTTTAATTTTTTTTAAATAATATCAAAAATAACTGCTTCTAACTCTTTCTAGTTAATTAAAACTTAATTTATTTATTATTTCAATAATTATGAGTGTTTTTCGTTTCGTTAATGTAAACTTCAATTGTTATAGGTGGAATGCAAAAAAGCACAGCCGAAAGAAGTGATGCTACCAGCTAACCTGGCGAAGACGAGAGCCGCCGGACGCGGCGCGTACGGTGAGTTGTTAGGTAGCGCCGTAGCGGCCGGCGCAGGCGTACGGTACGCTCCCTACCCAATCCATGCGCCGGCGCAGCTGTTGGTTGCAGGCGCGGCGATGGGCGCGGGCGCGAGCGGCGCGCACGCAGCAGTCTACCGCCGCGCGCTCGCTGCTCTCCGCCCCGCGCCGCGCCCCCCGCGTCCTACTATTGCACCGCTCACGATTCCACCCCTCGCATACTCCGTCTCCGAACTGCTCGGAGCACATGCTCTCGATATACCCACCATCTACTCTCCACTCACTCACACTACCATTCCGACGCCTCTGCCTCTCTGATCCGCGATTCTTTTTCACCAACATCCTCACCATCCCTTCTGAAATCGACCTCCATTTATCGTTTTCAAACATTCTGAGTAGCACTTATTGAACTTCGACCTACGCTGCGCTGGCAAACTTTTCCTATCCATTCCTACTTTTCTCTTACATTCCTCTGCTCTCTCGCGTCCCGTGTAGGCGACTTTTGAAATGTACTTTAAGAAACTTGATAATATACGAAGTGTCTTATATTTAGTAATGCCATTAGACAATCAGTTAGCTAGCAGATTTTCGAAATGTGTATCAACATAAATTAGAAAAACTATAGAATCAAATATAATGTAAAGATTTATACATAAATTACATTTTATCGATCAGTAGAAAAGAGATTCTGGAACAATTTTACGTAGGGTTGATAGAAAGCAATATTTTTCTATCAGGTAGTAGGTGCTTAATTCATTATAATTTCGAAATAGATAGAAAAATAGTTCTAAGCCTGGTCTTTTTCTCATTTCTAAGTAGCATTTGATATGGAATATTAAAAAAGGGCCTAAAGGCTCTGCTGATTCTTGCCGGTTTTGCCACATTTCCATCCATGATATGAAACTAATCCGTTTAGCGAAGCAAGTCTATATTATCATTGCGGCTAAGTTGGTGAGGTGTTCTAAATGATATTTTCATAAATGGTATTATATTCTTTAGCTTTTTATTATAAACTAGCTTTACACTCGATGTCGGCTTTTCAAAAATGTTATCAGTGGAAGAAACGAGGTACCTATTAATATTGGATGTTATTATGAGTTTTTTGATACTTAGTTTACTTATTTGTTTTATTTGTCAAGAGAAGTGAATAGTTTAGGTTAAATGGACTTTATTATAATTATGTATGACTAGTATTTTCATTAGTTATTCTATTATGTTACTTTTTCTTTCCTTACTCTTCTACATAATAATATTTATTTATTTTGTGCAATGCCAAAAAGACTTAACTTAATGTTCACTATTAGTTTTATTTAGTTTGTGTTCTAATTTTACACGATTAATATATTATTATTTGTTACTGTTTACGAAAGTAAGGCGTTTTTAATACAGTCGAGTTGTATTATCAATGTGGGCTCTCGTAAACTAATAGAATTAATTGTATTAACTTAATAAGTAGGAACTTTCGTAGAATTTAGATTAATAAAAGTCATTTCTTAAATATTTAAAAACGTCTGTTTGTTTAACATGTTTAGATATAGACTAACACTACGTAGAATAGATTAACGTTTCAATGGAAGGAATATTATTGTAATCATTGATGGTGATAGTGATGTACTAACATACCCCATTGAAATCATTCTAGAGAACTCTTTAATGGTAGATTTCGATTAGATCTTTGAATGTTGTGTATTAATGTAATCTTTATATATTATTACCGTATTTATTCAATATTATAAAATTCACACGAAACATTTTCGCCAAGCAAAATAGTGTCTCACGGCACACTTTCTGTCAAGTTTATAATATTATATGCTCCATTATATGTAACAATTGCACACACATACATATATATAAATGTAAGGTGTAAGGATCGATCAATTTATGTAAATGTTTTTACATTTCTAGATTTCATGTGGTCATTGGGTGCTCTTCCTGACGGTAAGTTTATTATTCACATTTTATTTTTAAAGCCACTCCATTTCTTCTGCTCGTACATTCCTCAAATCATTCCCAACTTCGGAATGAAAGTTTGCGATAGTTCAACGTACTTTCCGAAGGGCATTATCGTCTTGTATATAAGGTACCAAAACGGATCTTTGAGGGGTTAACTAAGACGGCAATACACTATAAAGTTATAGGTGACGTGGACAGGTCTAATGAATTAATTATGGAAAACAACGTTGTACGTCGTGTACAGCGTCCATCAGTCGCGTGATGGATCGCGTGGCCAGACAGATACACTATTTTGATTGGCAATAATATGATAAACGATCCGGTGTGGTAATCATATCAGCCTCCGTTGACGGTCCGGCCATCATTCATTTTACATTTTTATATTGGACTTCATATTCATGGAACCGATACTGTTATAATTATTGCATTTTTTTGCTATAACACACACTAGTGTATTGTATTTCGATTTAGCCACCTAAATAGATATGTTTGAAACTAGTATAGAATTATTTACTAATTAAATAAAGTAATGAATTGCCCTAGATCTAATAACTTATATAGGTATAGATGTACCGTCGTTACTCCACTCTTAGTGTTCTATATTAAACGATGTGTACAAAATATCATCTCCTGGACATTGTCCAAAACTGTGTCGTATCGAGCTTGTACGATATACTTTACCTACCTTTTATGTGACGGCTCTATTTTCAAATTGTGCCATCGAAACGAACGTGACATCAAAAGTTCGTATCGGTCTGATCAGCGTCGGGAGGAGCATGTTTAAATAACAATCCATACAAACGAGAGCATGCATTCTGATTTACCCCGCTTTTGTTTTTTCTTCTTATTGTTAATCTAACATGTGCCTTTTGTTGTACAGGTTTCCCCGCAGCATACGCCGCCTACGCGGCAGGACGTAGCTATTCGGGCTATCCTAGCTTCGGGCTGCCATACCCTGCAGGTAATCCCCTGGCGAGCTTGCACCACCAACTATCCGGCAATCATTACCACCACTTGGCAACACTCCTGCCATACCACCCACTCGAGCTCAGTGGGGTTTACAATGTACACGCCATGCATCTGTGAAATCGCGCCAGCGACAATGCATTCCACTAACCGCTAACGATTCGCAACCGACACAGATTCGCTAACCGATCTCTTTACTTGTCAACCATTCGTGAACCTAACGCCGCATACGCTTTTCGTATCTATAACTTTGATGACTGTGTCCTAACTTCCCATTTCACAAACTCGTGCCGGCACCGGCAAAAGTTCGTGTGAACTCTGACAACTTTACTAACAAGTAAACACCTCTAACAATGACTGAACCATCTAGATAAATCTGCCGCGCCTTCAATTACAAAACGTCCAAGTTTTGAGAAACGCTATTTATCGTTTATCTTCAGTATTACGTCGTCGAGAAAATCCGCCCAAATGCGAGCGCTTCGCTGTATGTTTACGAACGATTCGCCCTAACGATTCTCAAACGCTACGCGTCAAGCAAACACTCTAGCGCTAATACGTATGCGTCTTCCCCGCCCTCCGCGCCGCCCTCGGAGTCCGCCCGCCGCACGCTGTCGTCACCTAGTATCACGCTATCGCCCACTCCTCATTAACAGCGAAAGCTTTTAAAAGAGATTTAAACAGATTCAAACAAAAGTACTGAAAAAAGTGACGTCCTTTCTGTGGTGACTTCTATGTAAATCTGGGGACAGACGAAAGAATTTTCACTAATTAAACGTTGGTTTTACCAGAGGCTTTTAGTCGATCCTGTCGAAAAGCGGCGAGAAATTTATATTTTTGTTGCGTCCTTTATTTATTTTGGGATAGTTGGTTGTTTCGTGTAATGAAAAAGTAACGAATAGAACAAAGCTAACTGATCGGACGCGGCCGCGAGCTGCGTGTGCAATGGCTCGGGTTAGGCACAGCTACTCAAACAATCTTTTTGTACCTTGTACACACAACGGTCTTTAGCCGCCTTTGCCCTACCATAATTGCGCTACTAACATTTGAATTTCTCCGCGATAGCAATAATTTTTTCTGATGGCGTTAAGAATTTTTACGGTTGAACGCCGACGGCATTTGCAAACGTGGAATTTTGGCAATTCCGATTAAACTGCGCATAAACTGCGCTACACTCTTTGATTTGGCTAGCGGCGATTGATGTTATCGCTGCCGATCCAGTGACCAAGCTTCACTACGTTTTTCTTTCTGAGTGGTTGTACAAATCGTTCCGCGCTAATTACCTTGAAGCTCGCGTTTTGCGGCACGCGAGACACACGTTTCAGGTGGCCTGAAACAAAAACTATGACTATGGCCGCTAGTTCACTTATAAGTATAGCGAAGAATGAAACAGTTCAATAATTATGTTCATAAGTGTAAATGAAAAGGGCATTTAAATCAATAAAGAAAGACACGACCTAGATAATTCGTGGTAAAGTAGTCTTGGAAAAAAAAACTGAAAAGTTTTTTAACCTTGTGAGTGTAAGTTTAAATGTTTCGTGAATTTTACTATATGTACTGCTGTATTTATAAAAAAATTTCATAAAAATAAAATAACTGTTTTTTATTAATGCGATTAAAATACTAACCGCAGTAATTGAGTAGTATCCAAAGTTTCTTAGCGAACATTTGCTAAACATATAATAATATATATACTTACGTTGACAGTGCCAATTTATAGCTCGCCGTTTGACAAAAACAATTTCATATAATAAGTACTTTGAGTAACAAAAGTGTGCACTCGTGTAAAAAAATATATTAATTTAAAAATTCGAGGGAAGCGAGATATTAGGTTTATTCTTTGTAAAGCCTATTTTTAATTTGCTACATAAAAAAATATTTGGATTTTTCAGGACACCAGGATAGCTATTAGTTACTAATAGATTGTATTATAAATAATTAAATCGTAATTTGATTCTTAAATGAACAATTCAAAGGTTTAAAAAATATCGGCTACACGTAAACAATTCTCTTATTTGATATCATATGATTTTGTTGTAAAATCCGATTCCTAACAGCAGATGGTATGACAAAGTGTCGCCTCCGCGACCCAGAAGTTCGTTGTGAGCCTTTAATATGGAGAAGTCTCTTCCACGAAGTTGGAAAATGATCGCACGTACTGTCGGAAGGAAGACAGTTCTCGAACTTATAATACACTATTTCAAAGTTGTTCACAGTGGAATGAGCATTAAA
>DWQK01000524.1:0-20234 GCA_018231225.1 Noctuana stator
CACAGTTGATGGTATTAGCTCATTTAGCTAATAAAAGTATCAAATAAGCTATTCTTAATTGACTATTCGCCCGGAGAGGTACCACCGCTGTCCTCATAACACACCGTGTAGCAAGTCTTGACGCAAGAACTTGTGTTTTGGTAAACGCAAACACTGCCAATAGATAAACCATTATAAACTACAATGCACAAGCCAAGAGACACTTACAGCGCGACATACAACAAACAAGCGGCAACACATCCCGCACAAGCATTGACAGTGACGCGGCGTGGCCACGCGCGATACGCTTCAACCACCGTTCTTGTAAAGTCTTAAACCAACACAACGCTAAGCGCTGCAGTGTTTAATGTATCTACTACGTACTACAAAACATTAGTCGTCTCTATATTTTACATATATGCAGATCATAGGGTACATGCAGGCAGATCTTGCCCTGCAACTGAGGTAGAGTTGGAGTGTATTCCACCACTGCTTGATTATAAACCAATACAAACACTCAGGCGTGTTTGAGTAATTAGAATTAATTAATTGATTATAAAAGGAAAAAAAAAACAATTATAATCTTAGCATGACGGTCTTGTCCATCAATTTACCTAAAAAAAATCTGTGTAAGAATTTGTAGATCGGAAATCTTGTTACGATATGAAATTACTACAAAAAGTTATCTCACATTTTGAAACATTGCATTTATAAAGTCACTATCGCCTCTACATTTGTAAAATTTCAAGGCATGAAGCCTATTATTTTAAATGGCAGTCTAGACTAAGCTAATTTGTTACTTAAACGAGGCTAGTATATTTTATACAACGTTAAAGCCCCGAATTTAGGGCAATTTGGTAGCTATTATTTAAACCATATTGGTTAAATGAACATCATTAGGTTAATTTCAGGTTTTAAGATAAATTTTTGGTCAATGACGCTAAGTAAGGAGTGAGAAATTTACAAAAAAATCAATGTAGCTAATGATTGCAACACTATGTTCTTCATGGATCGTTCTTGGCGCGGTCATAAGCCGTTCAGCCATTCTACAAGTCTAAGTTAAACTTAGGATTATATTTTCCTTTCCCACTCTCTTACGTCACCTATAGACTACTACTGTACACACAGTGAGTAGTGTAATATTACAGCGGCACAGATTCTCTGGTTCTCTACGGTTATTTAGTATTTCTTAAAGCTATTAATTCCGGATAAATGAAAATTAAGACGATGGATGTTTTCTATTTTATTTCACGTGGCGCAAGTAGCTACTCTTACGATTTTTATTATATTTCTTGCCAAAGACTGTCTGACTACGGAGCAGTGAATCAGCTATCAAACCACGATCGAATAGACACACGTTTTACTGCGATCAATTCAGTCTTCTATGCGGATGCAGGATATTCATCTCGCACATTCACTGAATTGCACGTAGGGTTGTTATACTGGTAAATATTATAATAGTAAAAATTAATTATAATTTCTTTGCGATAGGAACTTAATAGTGTACAGTTATTGAGATTCTAGTAGCAAATACTGTATTACAGCTAGATATAGGTGAGAATTTCTAAGAAATCGTTGTAGAGACGGCCATTTTGTCCTGACATTTACGTAAGATTTCAGATGGACCTTATTCATAGGCCTCACCACATAACTTCAGGTGGTCTGCATTGTCTGCATCCTGGTTTTGCTGCTAATTCCAAATAAAAAAACTTCGGAAAACGACAATATGGCGAAATGTTGCCAGAGAAATCTGAACGCGGAGGACAACTTCAAACTTCGGTTTCATATGAATATGACATTCTTTTCGTGAGGAAAACTTTGCAAGCAAGTAATTGAATTTCTGAGAAGCGGTATTGTGTACTAACGCGCGACGCAAAGGTACGTGTGTTGAGATGGGTTTTTAAGTAAAATTATCTTTTTGTTTCTCTGAAAGTGAAGGACAACAATTTTGTTGTGTGGGGGAGGGTCTCCTACATTACTACTCTTTGAAACACATGTCGAAATTTTAATACACACGTAGGTCGTCTGTTTATTGTCACATATAATTATGTGATACAAACAACTTTTTTTCGGAAACTTCATTCTCCGAGTTTAAATATTAAAGTGATATTTGATTTGTTAGTAAATGCGAAAATAAAAATAAAAAATATTTTATTTGTAAGTAACATACTAGTAGTCACAATAATAAGCATTTTTGGGACATCCCTATGAAGTAAAATTAAATCTATAGCTGTGCCAGGACTAGGGAGTCCTGGGGGGAGGGGGGGTAGAGTAGGGACTCTTCCATATCGCAGTATGTACACACAACTAAAATAATAATAAATTAATGAATTGCGATATTTTGAATCATTTTTGTACCAAATTTGTAAGGTCGCGCTGACGAGTACTATAAAGACAACTCGCGTGAGCTGGTCGGTACAGTCGCCGCCCCAACCGGCAGCACGCGTCCGGAGTGTCTGATTTATGGTACGAGTACACTCACTAAATAAAGTTGTATCTTTCAAAAAATAACATAATGCCTGAAATTATAAGGCACTGAAATTTAAATTTTACATGAGTAAAAAAAGCTAGATAGCCCTTTGTAGTTCAACAAAGTAAACTGCGTAACCATATATTTGTAAATTAAATACCTAAATGAATATAATTGCGTATAATTTGGTACAGTTTATAACTAACACAAATCGTTACCTATATATAAATGGTGCATTTCCATACGTACAATTATTGTAGACAGTATTTTACCGCATTTATTATCCGAGTATATGTATAATGATTTTACTCAACTACACCATAACTTGTGTCGCCGAGTGTACAGTTCGCTCGCTCGCTGATAGCCGACAGCGCTGAATTGTTTATCGCTAAACGCTCGCTTCCTACAATTGCTTTATCTTAAAAATATATCCTGCGAGCTTTTAACGCTTTACAAACGATCATTGCTATTTTGTTCGTTGATTTTGTTATAAATCATGTATGAAATAAAAGGATTTAACCCTTAGGATTAGCTTACATAATTCAGGTACCTAGTTCGAAAAGCTTTCCTCTAAATAGAACCTCTATCTTATCTGAAGCAGGTTGAGTGGCTGCAGAGACAACTGAACATCAGGGGACCTGCATGCTAGCTTTAATTGTTAATCAATTTTTCTTTAAAATAATTAATCTATATCAATCAGTAGCTTCACCTCATATAAGTATTTAAAAGAAGAAAACATGAACTGCACAAAGATACAGAATTATTTACTATACTGTAAATTAATACTATCAACATTAATTACGTAGCAGTAGAATAGGTATAAATGATTATGTTGTATAATATTACCTTCACACAGTATCTAACGAACATAGAGCAATCAGCAAGCGATAAACTAACGGGCTCTCGCTTCATAACCAATTAATATGAACTGCAATTAGTGTAATGCGCTCAGTATTGGAGTTCTATCCGCGTCTAATTGAATTTACTATGTCATTAAAATTCAGTATCTACAGTTTAGATATCTGGCTGCAATCAGGACGGAAATCGTATTGTGGTTCACATAATATAATATCTTAAATAAAACTTTACATGGATCTCATAATTGTAGTGTACTGGCTGTTTTTTTAATATTGCTATAGGTATAGCAATTAATATTGCTATATAGGTATATACCTAAAATGTATTGTAGAGTGAAGTTGTCATATGAAATTTTTTATAGTAAAAAAAGTTGTAATTCGAGAATAATAAATGTTTTAATTACTGTTCCTAATAAATTCTGTAGTATTTTTCAGTAATGTTATTATTTAGGTAGACCGTAGAGTACAGAAAGTTTTAAACGATTTTATCTAGCATTGAAACTCTATACTCAATTCCTATAACTATTCAAGTTAAATAAAATCCAAATACTATATTATGTTGTATTGGAATATAATAATATGTGTATATGAAAAAACCTTTGTTTCTGACAACAAAAGTTTTTATTGTTTTCTTAAAAGCATATAACAGAAACGATAAAATATAGTATTACCTATCATAACTCAGATTTATTTCAAATACCAAAATTCAAAATTAATACCAATTTAAGTAACTTTATGTCAATCCGTCTATAACAGGCCATTAAAAAAAATATCGAAGATCAAGTTACACGGGATAAATAAATCATTTTTGAAGTTACATCTAAACCTTTAATCTATAATTAAAAATTTCCAGACATTTAAGCGATTGGAATAACTTAAAATTCTGCAATTGAAAACTACTTAAAACATTATTTTGAAAGAGCGAAGTCGAATAATTAAGAACACTAGGCAGACTTTGAAAGTACAAAAAGTTTTAATCTTGTATTAAGCAAGCAAATGAGATTTCTATCTGTAAAGGCGAAGATTGTTCTATTTCAGTGTGTTCACTGCTTAAGCTGTTAACTAATTAATTCTTTAAGTTGATGAAAGTAAATACACATTTACGAGTACTACGCGATGGTTTGAAACTATGAAGTGAAAACACAGTAAAGATTTTTTTACTATACTGTAAATTAATACAGAAGACAAATTTGTATGGTCTGTTATAATTTTACTTTTTCATCTTTATTCTTAAAGATTATTTTCGCAATACAGGTAGATATTAATGTAACTAATTAATAAACCACTGCTGATAACATCTATACTTTTATTTGGATGATATTTTGATATAAGAAAGTCCCAAACTAACTATTTTAACCCAAGCTTTTCTGACACCATTCTGTCTAATTCTATGTCCTGAATGCAAGACCATCCTAATAATATTCTTTGATAAAAATACTAGCTTATTATTTATATGTTGCTCTATGATGTAGCTATGATTAGATGTCACTCTATAACAAAGTATTCTACATAGTATTAAGTATAGAACAGTTTTAAAAAGCCTGTTCAAAAATTTAAAGTGCAGATCAAACCAACACGCGATTTGGGACTTGGAACTATTCGCCCTCTCTGCTTTTTCCGGCTTAGCTCTTAAAGCTCGCAATTCTGTATAATCCTTCCTATGCTGTCTGAAACTCTATCGTTTTAATAGAGCTAATAGCCATTCCAAAAAGAAAGTAACCATCAATTTTCTGCAACGTATAATTTTGCATTGGCAGGCTTTAACCTACGCTATAATAATTTGATCCATTATAAAAGCTGAAAGGTAGCACATTTTAATTTGCGAGGCGAGCAATTCAATATCTTTATATAGGTAAGTATATGTAACGGAACGGTCGGAAAATACGGTAGGTACGTTTTAGAATTTAAAAAAAATGTATAGAACATTAAACAGGTATTTGAAGCCCTTAAAAAACGCTTTCCCAAACTCGATCCGTGGTATCCAATGAGAATTCATAGCAAAGGCATCGTTACGATTGCCATTATTTGTATTTTACACGAAAAAAGGTGCAGAACTCCTAATACCCAGGCGAATCCCAAACAGTGATCGTGCATGTGAAATGTAAACTCTAGCTTGTTTTAATTAAAGTTGAAACTTCTTTGCATGTTGCAATTAGACTTCTTTCAGTTCATTTTAAAGATTTTATTTTATTTCATTTTTTAGTAACGCGAATGTGAACCTCAATTAATACACACAGAATGGACTGGTTTTAAGAGCTTAAAGTTTTCTAAAAACCGTATTTGTCAGTTTTTCGTTTCGTTCTTTTACTCTGAAATGTAATTAGTAGTTGGATTACATGTCTGTTATTGGAAATAGACCTTTTCTCAACTCAACTACGAAAGCTAGTGACTAGGGGGCCTAGCCTATATATTGTGCTCACTATCAGGCTAAAGCTATCCTGCATAATTTATTAATAATTTGTAATTTATACACTTGATTTTAAAGGAGCGCTGAGAGTTTTTATCCACCGGCTTTTATCTCCCGGCCTACCTTAAACAAAGGGCGCATGCATCGCGTTATTTGACGTTCATCCAGTGTTATTACACGTGTATTTTATGATAAATAAAAACAATTTACTTTGATTAATATAAAAGTACCCATGTATTATTATCAGTTTTACTATAATTGTAAAACTGTTACCTATATTATTCGTGTTATTTTCGTGTATGGCCAAAACACGCATAAACAGTGAATCACATTACACAGACATAAATCCATAAGGTGACTCAACTCTTAATCAGTTGAAACTTTTTACTAATTAACTTATGTAAAATTTATTAGTGCCAACAAGTTGTAGGGCACCCTGGGGCGTAAACCAACGTTATTTAATTTAGCCTTGTCATGCACGCACGCTACCTTATAACTAGACATCTATCGGTGTGCAAGGGATTATGATTTGAAGTTGTGCCGTGTTTAGGGATGATAATTGAGTGCACAATTTCTTGTCTTGAAGATTCATAACACTCAAGTTTGTATGAGTCCCTGAGGACATGTGTTTTGGGTACGAAGACTGTATTAATAATTGGGCCGAAAGTGACTGATTAAAATGTATAGTTCCTTTAGGTATAGGGTACGTAACCGGTTCATGAAGATGTGCATTTTTTGTGTAAATATATTAAACGATTTTTTTGTATTACTTCACTCAAAAATAACTTTAGAAGTTTACTACGGAAAAGTGTGGGTTTTAAAATTTAAATCATGTGCGTTTCTTAAAGATGTTGGTGCTACGATTCTTGAGTATCGCTAGCTCATTTAAGATATAATATACTTGCATTGATATAACTGAAACTCAATCTAATTTACATAGTTTAGTAGCACATTAGGTAGTCGGATAAGTAATGTTAAACACTATCGAAGTATTGCCAACACAAAGTTGCCGAGATGAAGTTACTGACAAAAGTTAATATCACAAATCTATACTAATATATAAAGCTGAAGAGTTTGTTTGTTTGAACGCGCTCATATCTGGATCTACACCGTGCTTGGACAGCTACATCCATGAGGAAGGTTATAGGCTATAAAGCGTTACGTTACAATTCTTAGCGCGGATGTAACGGCAGGGCACAGCTAGTCATAAACAATCATAACGCATCTTTCAATGGTGTATCTATAAAAATAATATAATATTATACATTCAAACATGTAGCTTTTGTAAAATCTTAATTTAAATGAGATCTGATAAGAATTTAGGTTGTCCCAAATGAATGCTGCATCAATACGATGTCATTAGAAATTGCAGGTCCGTTTGTAAAGATTTTATGAGAGCTTTCAGATTTATCTATAAAGAATTATTGAAATACCTGTTCATTCAAAGAAATCATTGAAATATATTCTTAAATCAGAAAATTATATTTCAAGCGATGAAAGAAGACTAGTTATGCATTTAAACTAGAGACTTTTATGTTAAAGCGAACATTAATAAAAGGTTTTGGCAATAAAGTTACTACCGATGCACGCACAGTACCTAGTGCCCGCGCCATGATGAGCCCAGCAGAGCGTGAGGGCACTATCTACCTTTTCTTGAACCATTTCGTCCCTTTTGTAATCCTCAGAACTTGGGTTTAGATTATTCCAGATAAACAAAATTCTCTGGATATTACGTCAATAGTGGACTTATTAAACACAATATGACAGTTTAGCATTAACTATATCTATAGTCTATACTAATAATATAAAGCTGAAGAGTTTGTTTGAACGCGCTAATCTCTGGAAGTTGACATTTGAAAATTATGTATGATAGTCTTAACACGGGTGAAATCGCGGGGCACAGCTAGTTATTAATACAGTTATCTTTCAATCTACAAACGTTCCATTCACAGAAGCGCTCCCACAGGGCTTATTTAAATTGGAACATACACAAATCCATAGATACCTACCTACCACCTAGTTTCTCAATCAACATTTAGCAGCCCTGAATACAATCAAACACATCAAATGTAGTAAGGTCTTAGTGCTACAATCGTCTTAGTCCCAGCGCAGCGCCGCTTGTCTGCATACGACGCCCCACTTGCATAATTGAACTAACATAGCAAATAGTTTAAGCTGGTTAGTAAATACAGATAGATGGTAGATAGGTAGGTAAATACAATACCTAAAATATTGAATTAGCTACGGTAGAAAGCCAAGTTCGCAAGAACTTAGCATTCGCCTGGCGGCTGATGAAAGGAGCGAAATCTGCTTAGACACCAAGCGCTTTTGAAAGTGCGAAAGAGCCAAGCTAGTGTTTACTTTTATCTATAGACAATGAGTCTTGATAATTTCGAAATTTTTTGTAGGTTGTTCGCGTCTACGTTGGCTAGCCTTAGTTTTGAAATATAAAAAAATGTAGCAGATAATACAATTGTATCTCGTTTGAAACCTAACAAAAGTCACCGCGACGCCGGCGCCGGTGGAATACGGCGGCACGTATTTTGGAACTTGCGAAACGAAGCTGAAATTAAAGAGCGCCCCCGGCTAAAATATTGTTATTGAAATTAATAAAGGGTCGGCCCTTAAATCTTATGCCTCACCATTAACTAGTAGCTACAAAAGAATTTACTTAGATGACGTACCACTCTCGTCATTTAACTTTTTTGTTAACTGTACCACAAACTATTATTGTTAAGGACGTAAATATTTTGTTCTGACTTTTATGAAAATAATGATCATGTTTTCATCAGTTTATTATCTGACGGCTCCTTCGCCTGTTAACTTGCAAACTAATGATTTACACATTTTGTACATTTTTGTTGTTGTGATTGATGTCTCGTTGGTTATCTATACTAATATATAAAGCTGAAGAGTTTGTTTGTTTGAACGCGCAAATCTCTGGAACTACAAGTCGGATTTGAAAAATTCTTTTTGTGTATGATAGCTACATTCATAAGGAAGGTTAAAGGCTATAAAGCATTACGTTACAATTCTTAACGCGAGTGAAACTGCAGGGCACAGCTAGTTCTGAATAAACTAAATAAAATTATTTAAATATCGGGGCTACCGATATATCGTTTGGTCGCCAAGAATGAGACAAGTGTCAGAAGCCCGCGTTCGTTCAATTAGCGAATTGCTCTTTAATTTATCGGCCTATTTACCCAAGTTTGGATTCAAACGAGTCAACAAGAAACTGCTACCTAAATGGAACTGATGGTATACTCGTACTTATAGAGTCTATAGCTTATGGCTGTTGGGGTGCGCCAAGGCCTGTTGTTTAGCAAGACTAATGGGCGCAAGGATTCTATAGCAGAAATCTTCTAGGCAGAAATTTAATAAATAACTATATATAAAAAGGTGAATTCACAGAGATTTGTAAATTTTATTTTTTATAGAAAAAAAATATTTCAATTATTTCAGCCAAACTTTTTAATGAAAGGAAAAAGTTCTAAAACTAAAACCGCTGGTGCTAAATAGGCACTAACTAATACGAGCGTTGCAACTAATTGCCCGCTGCGTGGCGTCTTCTTCGACCCTTCGTTCGTATTTCCTTTTACGAAGAGCATTTCTATAATGCCATTTGCCATATTTTATATGTCATCTGTCACACATGAGATGTGTTCTTCATATGAAACCAGAACTATAATATAATGACTTACTCAATCAGAACTGCATGCACGCGCAGTCTTCAATACACATCTCAAAGTCTACTCCACATCTCAAAGTTCTTCATATGAAAAGGGAACTATAATGACTTACTACTCAATCAAAACTGCGCTCTTCAATACAGAAAACAACTATATCACTAGTACCTCCGGCCGTAGCGCACACGCCAGCTTAACCCTGATCTAGCCTTATTGAATTGCATATTACTTTTCCCACGTGAGTGCTCTGAACACGGGCATCTGATATTAAAATCAGCCGGCTCAGGCCTCCCGTAAATAATGAAGGTCATAAATAAAAATTGCCTTTTACGCGTTTCTGTGTCGTAAAATAAATTCGTGAATAATGTACGTGGCGTAGGACTTTTAAAACGATGTAGTGGATGTTGTTTCGTGTGTGCACAGAGGAGTTAACAGATTAATGGATTCGTGCGCGTAATGTGTACCGTTCATGAAAAATATTAATAAACGTACTGATTTGAAACGCTAATAACTGTAACTAGGTGGTGCCTGCGACTTCATCTGCGCAGGATTTGTATTTCGAGCAATTCACACAATATCTATATAAATTGTAGCCTATGTGTTATTCTGATGTATATGCTATATTATTGTAAAGTTTCATTAAAATCCATTAAGTAGTTTTTTCATGAAAGAGTTACAAACATCCATCCATCCATACTTACAAACTTTCGCGTTTATAATATTAGCAGGATAATAGGTTAATATACACCTATTCTACCTATTCTACACCTATAAAAAAATCTATACGTTTTTGATACTTTAGCAAGTTGGCAATAGGTATAATTGTAAACAAATATTTCCGTCTGTTATTATTTACGTAACTATAAAACAAAAGGTTCACTAAATAAGTGTTTTAATTGAGTACCAAGCAAGCAGACCGCAGAAGTGCAGACCGCAGAATTCTGCGGAGTGCGGCCTAATAGTACCTAAGTGTTATTTCCAAAAATAAAAATTACATAAAAAAGTACTATTTTGAATAATATGTTTCTGCCGAGCTGCGCAGACGCACCCATTCAATAACAAAATCAAATAAGTATTTTCATACAGAAATAATTTAAATTTACACACTTAATGAAAGTCAAACGAGAATTCAAAATGAACTTTTAATAAATTTATTTTGCTATTGATTAAATGAAACGAATTGTTTCATTAAAGTGTTATTTTATTACTTACTTATTATACTTATTTAATTCTATAACTTGTTCTGAAAAATTTTCTATAGCCATTCTAGCTTATTTATTAAGGGATGAAATATTTCTATTTCAATACCCTCACGTTCTTTCGATATAGGAGTTATTTATTAAATTCTTTTCTACAAAAACACTTTCCAGTAAATGTGCGGTTTGATTTAGCAATAAAATAAAAATGTCTTTGAACGAACGTAACCGAGTGTACATAATTCGAAGATAGACGACTACAAATAATAAAATAAATTCTAGATTCAGTGGGAGAAAAAGAAAAAATTGCATACCGACCGAAAATCTCTTAGCAAAATAATCTTTAGTAAAATAGGATTGCTAAAGAGCCAAGACACCGTAATATAATCGTTTTTGTTTCGGACAACAATAATTAAGTAAACGAGTACGTTTAATGGTCACTGCAGCCCATGGACGGCCACATCCAGCTTCCAATAAAAGAGAGGTTCCGACTAAGGACTTAAAATGGATGGTCACCTGGAATAAAGCGTGTCCACACAACTGAGCCACAGGTACTTGACACAAGATTAGCTGCACGGCGCGTTACCAATTACCGTCCTAAACAAACTGTATGAATTCTAATGTGACTATTCGTTCTAATTTGAGTTGCCCGTCTTATTTCTCTATACACAGCAGTGGAAATGAGAGAAAGAGAGTGTGCTCTAAAGTCTACACTCGTCCACCGTGGCGGACTATCGCCTAAAACATTTTTTTTCATATGTACTCGTACCTACTTATTAAAAATGCCACAACGGGCTTATATGAGCCACACGTCAAACAACTGTAAAGCTGTCGGGTTTTACGTGGGATTAAGGGATTAATGATGATGTCAATGATATCTATGGCTCGACAGATAAAAACCATTTTTTTATGTTAAAGTTTCTTGACGCGGATCTCCATGTCCCACGGCCACCTAACGTTAATATTCTCAATATACTAAAACAGATACAAATAACTACACATAAAAGAAAATATACTGTTAACTCTTACATAGTAAAAGTCGGTATTTCCAGAAAATTTGCAGTAATCTTTGACTTGATAAAAAATGTCCAATCTATCTGGATGACCTAATTCCCGAGAATGTAATGCGGGCGATCCGTGGAGTTATTACTCGTGCCGCAGCAGGGGCTTCACAGTCCACCTGCACCCTATATGATCCTGAGATATAGCTGACTACATACTCGGATTATCGTTTTAATATTAGGAAGGACACTGGAATTTGTTTTGTAGTCTGCTCAGGCTACTAATGTACGAATAATGCACGCGGCGTTGTAAGCGGGAGCGAGAGGATGTATGTAGGTAGGAAAGAGAAAAAACATAAATAGCAATGCTAGCTTATTAAAATAAATTTGACTTGCGTTATTTTGTTGTGGTTATATTCATTTATAGAGCCATAAGGCCTTAACATTTTCAACGAAATAATTACATTAAATGTAAACCTACAATTTCAGCGTGTCACCTTATCCTTCAGTTGACATTTGTGACAGTTGACGTTGTCAAGAAATCACACAAATAGGCACATAAAAAAATAAAATAAAACAAAAATATCTATGAAATCATTCTGAAAAACCGTAAAGCATACCGGGATTCGAAAACGGATCTCCAGAGATAAAAAAGGGATGTCGAAGCCAGCCGCCCATCCGCCGGTACTTTAATTACTAAAGTTGGTGTAACAACCTCGACTTCGGCTTAGTTTAGTTTGTTTATCGATACTTTTTTTTATTACTTGGGTACTTCATTCTGTCGGTAAATGTTATGGTCAAGATCTTATACCTATAATTAGGTAGGTACTCGTACCTATATTGAAAAGCCTTGAGCTGTACTCAAATTCTCGGATCGTAGAGGTAATTTCAGATTTGTAATTAACCAATAGGTTTTTTTACTAACTAGTTCGACCGGAGAAACAAACATTCGTCGTAAGATACCTATGTAGAAAATGCCAAAACTTTAAATATTTAATGTATTTATTACTAAAATGAAAAGTAAATAAAGATTTATGTCTTCGAATTCTAAATTATATTGTTGAATGGTGGTAGAGTTAGGCGTGATCCATAGTTGATGGTTGATGGCCATTTTCTGATAAGCACGATATAATATCCGAGATATCAGGTCAATATAGTAACAAGTAAAATGAGTTATCGAAAAAAGCGTCAAAACTGGTACCAATGACAATTTTTCAGAAGACTGAAACGGCCCACTAATCGAATCACTGACGCATCAGAATTGATTAAAGGGTGCCCGAAGGTAATCTGATTTGCTAGTGAAATATTTTGGCACCGAATTCTGACGAATCAAGACGACCGATTTGATTTTTTTGTCTATACCAATGTATTTCTAGACGAGTTGTTGTTAACCTCATACCTCATGCATACATAATACATATAAAAAAATACTTGTAAATTAACAGAAGTTTCTATCGAGTTCAACATGTGTAGCTATTTGCAGAAATACAAAGCTTTGAACACAAAATAATGAACCTCTCACCAATATTGTTCTAAACCTTGAAATTTTATAACGAAATTTTGGTTGAGTCAATTACCTAATATCAAATTATAATTAAGATTTCGTAATCACTGAACCAAGTTACTTAACTAAGAAATAGAACAGGAAAGAAAAACATTGCAAGCAGGATCGGTAGGTACTTAAAAACGCTACTGAAATAAACATTTCTTACCTAAATAAGATTCTTGAAAAAAATAAAAAAAAACCACTTTCTTCTCGTTTTCTTATTAATTATTTTCTTACGGTGAAAGAAGCAAATAGAAAACACATGAATTGCAAGTTGCTACACGCCCGCAGCGCAGTTTACGGTCAGCGCCGGTAATGAATGGCACCGAGTCTTCGGTTCGCGCGTGTTCATTCTCATTAAGTACATACATTTTCGCGTTTCGCAATTTATTCCAATTTCAATAGAGCCGAAATTTTTTTTTTAAAACGAGGACTTTTAATTTGTACAGTACAATTTTTGTATTTCAGTACAATTGTACAATAACTGGCTGTGCAATAATTATGAGAACGATTGTCATCGCAATCGCCATCATCTATAGGTAGACTTTCCATTTCCAGTCGTCTACTAATGTTTTTAATGTAGGTAGGAATAGGATTATTCGAGTTGATGGTAGTACTTTCTACTCGAGACGAAGAAATCTAGAATAGAAAGTATTTGCTGCCTCATCTCGATGAGTGGGTACCTATAGAATTTGGGTCAGCACTTGGCAGGAGCATTAACTTCTCAAAGAAATCCTAATTAATATGTAGACGTTGTACAAGAAATTTAAGCTTTAACATAGCATCTGTCATATGAAATCGTAGTCTGGTTTATTGCACTAAAAGATCCATTGGCTTCTTCCATACACCTGTTTGTTCCGTCTACACTACATAGAGTTTACCTTTAGACGTTTTCTATCCAACATCGTATTGCCGACAAATTATTTACAAGAGCCTGTTGAATTATTTCCAGCGAAAAATAGCAAAATAATGATGCAATATAACAGCGGAAAATTGTATCTTTACTGCAGTTTTTGAGAACGCACTGAATGAATACTGCGTCGTTTTTGTAGGCCGGTATTCATCCGAGTATTTTACATTTTAACACAACAGTCCTGTACATTCCGTGAAATTAAAATGGCTGAAGTGAAAGGGTGTAGCGTTGTAGAATGTCCTGCATGTCTATATACGCAATTTATATATGTAACCACACATTCGAGTACAAGATTTATAATTTTAACATAATTTAACATGGGGCTATTTAAAAAGAGACCCAAATGAGCTCTCCTTTAAAGCTTCACAGGCGACGGTGACCACTTACCATCAGGTAAGCAGCCCGTAAATATAAATAAAACACCTTCTACATATTACTTGACTAAGTATGAAAATAGTGCCAAAACACATATTTAAATGTGATACTTTTCTTATTTGTAAAGTGCTTCACCGATACAATATTTCAAATGATATCTAATATTTTATTGACATACTTGTATATAAGAACAAGTTTCTGAGAGTTTACGAAGTCGCAAATCACTTGAGAGTCGCAGACGATATTTGTCTTTATGCCAGCAATACAAAAAATATTGATTAAATTATAAAGTTACATCCGTAAACTTCTGCTGGTATTGTAACCAAATGTAACGTGTTTTAAAGACAAATCCTCTTCAGCAGAGTTGATGTAGGCTGTTATTATTATTATTATTTGGATAGTGGGGGACAGGTGCTGACGCAACAGCCTTTGCTTGTTTGATCTATTGTAGCTGACTGCTGTTGTTAAATCTGGTCCCCAAGGCCAACAGTCATGACCCGTATGGGGCTCATGGGCTTCGGATCCTTAACGGGACAAAGAGAAGCCAGGCTACTGCCTATTATACGACTACAATAGTAAGTATCTGTCGAGAAATTTGCCACTAGCGTGACCCATCCAAGTACCGACCCGGTTGCTCAATTTATGAGATTGCTTGTGGCTACCAGCAGCGAGACTACGCACTTCTCCTTGTACATTACAAGAGACTTTGATGTACATAACACTCATACGGTACAGTTTTTAATACCGCTGAGAAAGTTTTCTTCTTAAATGAGAGATAAGTTTAGACCAAGGTGGAGTATACTGATCTAATGTCATAATTTCCTCCAGAGCGGAAACAAATGATAATCGAGGAATTCGGGTCCACGGAAGCGGTAGCGAGATATTAAATCTCTATACAAACAAGAAGATTACATTAACAAACTAAAATCACTTTGTTTGGATTCTCCGCCAAACAAGTTTAGTATTAGATAGGGCGGCAAAGAATAATTTATTACTGTACCGCAATATTGATGAAGACTAGAATAGTAAGAGACAAGTCAAGGTCAGAAGAGAAAACTCGAGGCTTAGTATCCTGAGAGAAAAGATTATTACGAGTATCTACGTAAGTAAGACTTTTTATCCAAGGAAATAAGATTTCCAAATTTGCTCGGCGCTCTTAGATATCAAATTGATATACCCACCTGATATATCTACGTATCTCAATTGATGATTGGTTTTGTAATACACCGCAGTTTTATGAAATTAAAATCATAAGTCTAGAAAATTGTACTTTAAAAATTAACCATTGTTTTAAAATAAAGTGGATCTTCTTGAACCAACACGTGGTCACTCCCTGACCCATATCTCAGTTCCTTCAGTTTACGGCCAGCAAGTTGGGAACTCTCCGAACATTTCTCAGTTCCGAATGAAAGTTAATTATGCTAATAGTTCACTCAGTCACGCCTCGTCGACGGAATATTCCGGCAACTTCTCAGATATGACCGGGACTTTTGTATGTAATGACACTTCTTGTGTTTGGTTTAGTTTGGTGTAAACTTAGAAGCTTAGTTTTTTATCTGTCCATAGACGGAGATTTTCCGTATATGTACTATGTGAAAAATATAAACGTTCTGATTTATATATTACCTAAAAAATTTGCCGAGAATATAATATAAATAAATCACAAACATTTTATGAATACGAGTATAACGATTATTCTGACATAAATTTATTTAATGTGCAGTAGTTACATTGTTACCCTGAATTTTATTAATTTTGCCACTGTATGAAATTTAACTAATTTGGCTTAACTTTAGTTCACTTTGGTTCAATAAAGAATAAACAAATGAATGTCTAGCATTCTGTGAGAAGTCAGACACAAACTTGTGTCTAATTAGTGTAAGTGGATCTCAACCGTTAAATAGTTAGAAATAAATAAAATTATGCACTCAATGATGTCGCCAGAGCAGTGTCGTCCAATAAAAAAACAGCTTATGGAAGAACATTCGGCAAAGAGCCCAAATATAAGGATTAACCGATCGGCAGGCCGCGTGGCATGCACTTACCCATAAATGACAATCTCCTCTCACCTCGATTTCAAAGTGGAATTGACCGTATTCTGACGCAGCAAGTCCGGGTGGCAATCTCAAACATGTCAAGCTATACCTATCTGTATATAAACACAAAAGATCCTTCAATCCGAATTATTCGTTTAGCAGAGAATTACTGAGACCATGGAACGATTTTGCCGATAACTATATGTGCTCTGTTCTAAAAATTACCTCAGTAACTCATTTTAATCTAATCAGTATAATGTACTCGTAGTGCTCGAATTATGGCATTTTTTAACTAATACTTTACCTATAACAAGTCAAAAAAATCTCGAGGCGTACCTGAGTTGATAAAAACACATTTTGAGTTACAATTTTTAGTTCCATATAATCTGGTCTTGTCTAGTGTTGTCCTAGAGTGGCTGTCTAATTCAAAATCGTTTCATAAGGCTCTATATTGTAGGTCCAGTGTTTAAGTCTTCGGGATGAGAAGCAGCTGCGGCCCTTATTTAGTGTAAATGTTACGATAAATCTTTAGCGAAACCTAAACTAAGTCTTCAATTCACTTTTATATTTTGTTTTCACAGGTATTCCAGATTGTCTGAAAATATACAGGTTGATATTGGTGCTTAAAAGGTTATAAACTTGAGTAAATTGATATAATTAAAAATCAGCGGTATTCATTAACTTCCTCAACTGCACATTTCTCGAGAATTTTATTACAAGGCTCCCATTTCATTTCATGAAAAAGAATTGTAACTGCATCTTATAAAAGTTGTTTAAGTATTTAAATCGCTTTGCGAGAAGCTGTCTTGATTAAATTAGAATGTTTTCAGCGACTAACTACTGCTTACTCTACTTAAAAGTCGAACGATTATTCTGCATGAGCTATAAATATATTATATAGTGTATATTTTATTCATACAATTTATGTATTTTACACATCGTACCCAAAGAATTAATTGATACCTAATTGTCTTTGTTACCATGATTTACTCGCGGTAAAAAGTGTGAAACGGTTGTACCTCACTCATCGCTCTAAATTTATCTTTATAACACCTAATTGCTGTTTAATTGTTAGACAAGTGAATATACTGTGGAGCCCTAAAATCGCAGTTCGCCATGTAAATTCCGCGTTAAACCGAATCTCTCGTTCGGCGCCTCATTCCCGACGCTTCCGGTCGAGAAAGCGTTAGTTTCCCTGCTAATTCCTGGCGCCCATAAATCCTGGCCTTCGGGAAACAAAGCCGCGAGCTCGAGAAATAAATTAATTAGACCGATGTACCGCCTACCGCCGACACTGCGGAATGTTTTATTGCGAAGACGGCAGGCCTGACGGCGCTACGGCACAGCGCACGACAGGTGGAGTACCCTCATCACATCGCGAATCGCGACAGATAGCCATTTAAAAAGTTGTTTTTATTTATTTGCCCTACAGTCATTTCAGATTAGTGTAGAAGATATCTGAGTATGCTCAACGATCAAAATTGGAGGTCGAAACGTGATCCTTTGATTGGGAGCACAGAGGTCAAATTTAAGATGCTTGGGTATTTTGTTCGTCGTATAAAATGATTCATATCTTAATGTACTTAACCTATCATTTGCTATATTAAAATGATGCACTACGACGCGCAATGTTTACAAGTCTTTTGTATCCAAGTTCTTGTGTCAACAAAAAGGACATTTTGAAAGGCTCCTAACTTTTAATTGGTTAATATTAAGGCTACGAATCTCATCAGGTCCGGCGGCACATCGGCCTTTCAGACCTCAAGAGGACTCGCGAGCAAGGGCGCACGTGATGTGAGTATTTTGTGCTGATTCTAATTCGTTAAACACTGAATCGAATAAAATATAATATATATTATATTTTCTTTGATGTTAGGTACTGAACGTTTATTTTCGAAGCTACGACGCGCGGTCAATTCGAATGAATTTGCTGTCGATCTTAGCAAATGATGTTTCTATATTTAGGTATAGTTTTGACCACCCACCTGATGTAGTGATTAAGGGTCCTGGGTTCGATTCCCATGGTTGACGATAATACCTCTCCAGATGAACTGTAGAAAAGTTCTGCAACCTATTAATTTTGTGCATCAATTACGTTTAAAATTTATTAAATTTTCCAAACACAAACTTTATACCGTACCTTTCATTAAATTTATGGCCCACAAAAAATTTTAAATTATGTTTTACAATCATCAAAGTTTTAAAAATTTTCGATGAAAATTTAAATAATTTAGATTGAAATGAACTGGGTATCTACGTACTAAATCTTTCGTCTTGTCTTTAAAGATCGTGCTCAAAATATAAAGGGCGAAGGACCTAATCAGGGCTTAAATCTCTTAACATTCAGAAGTTGCTTTCAATCCTGGGCTTTGAGGGCTACATTTTGTTTTCGTTTTGCTTTCAAATGGGTCGGATGAGCAGATAATTAAGTAGAGGGTATATAATTTTTTAATTTTAAAATCCTTTAAATTTTTAAGGCCATATAAATAATTGTAAAGAAAAAAATCATTAGAAATGTTCTTGAGGGAAGATATTAGAGCATTTAGGATTTTCATCGAATACAACCAAAAAACTTTTCACTCATCTCCTACTCCCTTGGGCTACTAACAGTAGTCTCAAAGAGACCTCTTCTTTCATCGCTTTCCCGAAACGTAATTTTGTTCCTCGTAAATATTATTCAATATCACGAAATATCAGAGTGAGACATTTTCTTACAGCTCCTGAACCGTAGTAAAGCAAATAGATGTGTCTGTTACTGACATTCCGGTGAAATACAGGAAATATTATGAAACACACGGATGAGAAAAAACATCTCGATTCAATCAAGATTTCAGTGAATATTGACGACCCGTGTGGTGTAGTGGCTACCATGCCAAAACATTGTTCGATTCCCGGCGGAGCAAAAGTTAAAAGGATGATTTTTTTTAATTTTTTATTTCTGTTCTCGGTCTGGGTGTTTGTGTGTGATGCGTTATTATTATGTTATTATATTATCTTTTTCTTTTTTCTTGCTAATAAAATAATATAAAAAACAAAACATGTTAAGGGAATTTATAAACTCGTGGCTCACCTATATCGCTTAATAGCGATTAACATAATATAGCACTTGACATCATTTTATCACCTACATTCTAGTTTGGTTCTTGTACAAAATAAATAAAGGAATAATCCTAATCCCTACACATCGTTGCCTCTCGTTTTGTGGATATAGAAAACTATAAAATGTATCCCTCATTATTTTGCAATAAAAATTTTGTCCTCCGTCTTTTTATACTACACTGGTCTGTATCCGCGGAACTCTCCGAACATAACTCCGCCAATAAAACAAGTCCAATATTATTGAAATAAAAATGTAACCATAACTTTCTTAACGTTTATTCGCTGAAATGAATAACTTCCTCTGCTTCGTTCTCTATAGACTTGTTTCATGAAGAACGAGAAGCGGTAAATTGAGAGAATGCGAGCGACTTCGCCGTTGATTTATCCCGCTAGTGATCTCCGAGACTAGAATATGGGCTACAACTGTCTATTGTTTGTTATAAGATGCTACTAAAAGGGGTTTGCGGGCTGCAAGAGTTGGAACTCGACCCTTCTAGAGAGTAGTCCCGGAAAAGACGACGATGTACAACGAATGAAGGATATACTGGTTTAGAATCTGCGTTCCACTGGAAATCCCAAACTCCTCTTAATACGCTGTGGAGGAAAAGGGGAGATCTCCGCCAGGCGATGTCACTGCCTGGGAACCGCGGTTCAGTTGTTAACTTCGGG
>DWQK01000525.1:0-20226 GCA_018231225.1 Noctuana stator
ATATTGGCATATGATACTATCGCTTTGTCATTAACCTTTAACCACAGACTTATTACGGTTAGATATAATCTAAATCATAACATAAATGTAATATTAAAGTAATGAAAATACATTACACAGAACAAGGAATAGCAAAATATATTTTTAAACGACGACAGTAGATACAATGTAAATTTTACTCACTCCAAAGTCAATTACAATATGCTTAAGAGAACACATTTACCAAAATTTACATGTTGCACGTATTCAGTCCGTCCACCCTTCACAGCCATTAATCAATGCTATTTTATCACCTTATAACCGATCAGTTACAACTATCACACATCAAGTTATCATGGACCAAAAAACTTAGGAATCATTGGGGCAAACTCTACCATGGACAGGAGCGGACGAAAGTGCAACAATTACAAAATATAACGAAGTAGGCATCAAATACTACATGTGTGTAAATAGTACCTACATGAACTATTTTAGAAAATTAGTTTTTATAACGCACGCATTCTAAGGTATTTATAGTTTGGCTACTGAATGTAGCAAGCCATTACAATATTTGTTTGTAAATGATTTAAATCGTATTCTTAATTGTATATTCAATCAGAAACACATCATAATTTTGCTTAATTTTTTTTGATACAAATATGACTTACCTCACCAAAAAGTATATTTTTATCCGACTTCAAAGAAATAAGGTGTTAATTTGATACATTATGTATGTAATGTCAGATGATATTAAAATCTATTGCGTGTATGTCCGCGCATTTTTCCAAAAATATTACTCGGGTTGTAACCATTATTTTTTACATTTAAAAGAAAAGGTCAAGTTTCAACAACATTGGTTCAGTATTTTCATAATAATGTTAACGTATAAGTATAAGGTCCGCATTTTTTTAGGTAATTTCCTTTTGAAGTCGATGTAATGCTTTATAATTACTTTTTTTTTAAATTTAACCACGTCAGTTTATAAACCACATTTATTACAATTTGTTTTGAAGATATGTTATTAAATTTATTTAATTATTTCCATTTATTTTCTAACCCACAAATTTTATCAACACTATGCATTTTGCATTTTTAAATTTGGTTTTATATTTTTCCAAGTCCATCTAGAACGTTTTTTATCGTATAAAAATCATATAAAACAATACTGAATAATGGAATGTAAGTATAATTATATTTTATATACTCGTATATATCGGTTTTTCTAATAGGAATGTAAAATTCTTATTATAAATTTGTAAGTACAATAAAATGAACATTTCATTATAGTAAGAGAATAAACTGTTTAGTAGTTAAGCATGATAATTCGAGAAAGGTGTGTTAAAATTGAGTGGAATTGTTATACTTATTTCGAACTAAGTATATGAGATAATCAGACTGAAAACTGAATGTCAGATTCAGTATCTCCTACAAAAATATTTACGTGTACTATCATAACATATTCATAAAAATTAATTTGTCATGTTCTCTATTATAGTAGGTAATGTTGCAATATTTATACAATATTTTAAAATTTTTCATGAGAGATCGTAAGGAATAGGAAATTTAAAAAAGTGTATTTACTAAGAAAATATATAGATAGGAATAATAAAGATTTCTTTAAACAGATGTCAGAGCTACCTTAAGTTAAATATCATTGCTATGTATAAATTCTTATGTTTGTACCTATTTATGTATACAAGTTAGTATTTTATAGATATTATTTTGTTTTGTTATATTAAGCTTCATTAACATAATACACCAAAAAATTCATACACATTTTTGATACAATCACATAACTATAGTGCCTTAATCTTAGCCAAATCATGATGTTTCTGGACGAAGAGATTTATCAATTAACATATTTTTAGATAGAGGAAGTTAATATTTACTTTAATATAGTAGACCAGTGTCATCCATATATTTTTGTATAACCACTAAAATAATGCTACATAATTTTTTATTCTTAACAATTACACTATTTGAACAAGTTGACTTAAATGATATAATTATAAAAGTTGGATATTGCAAAGTGAAATTGAGAGTTATCAGACAAATCTTATTTTCATCTTGATTATCACCAATCAAGTGAAGATATACTACTTACCTTTAAGGATAAGTAATTAATATTGTGAACAGTAAGTAATACCTAACTTTGCTTAGATATTGGAGTATTTAATGTAGGATTTATTTCAACAATTCTCAATGTAGACACATACTTTAAAGTTATAAGATGGTTAATGGTTATTCATAAACACTAAATATATGTTAAAGATTAAGCTTTATAAACCTACAACTTACACTAGATTATGGAGGCATATATTTTAAAATTCACTATAATGAGAATAAATAAGTCATGGAAAAAATATGCAAATTCACTTACAAAATCTTATAAAGCCAATGCAAGCAATCGCCTACTATAGATTGGATATATAGTCATTAGCCATATAATTCGAAAAGCATTATGTTTCAAAACAATCGAGCTAATCAGTTATAATTTGTAACCTGTTTGGTGTTAGGCCTAATATGTTAATTGGAATATAGGAGCAAGCTCTAAATAAAATTAATAAATAATATAACTAACAGATCTCATTTTAAAGACATTCCATGAACCTCATTTCCACTGAATACACTGATAGCTATAAAATTTTAATTCACCCTGTAAAACAAAATGTTTTTGAAACATGAACAAGTTACTAGAAAAAAGTGTGAGGTGACAGACACTTAGCTCATTTACCATACACCAGTGTTTCCCAATTAGTGGTATGCGTACACCTGGTATGTGAAGTTACATGAAGGGGTACACACAGAAACCTTTTTCTAAGATAACGTTTTTACTTATCTTTTCTAACTAAATAAGTATACAGTGCAAAATTATATAAATCCAATTTCAATATCCCACATAAAAAACTAAATTTATGGACAGCTTTCAATATATACCAGCAACAGTAACCCATGTATCATTACAGACTATAATAAATTGTCATATAAATAGCCTTTTAACTATATTTATAATATTCGTCATGTTAATATGTTATATAACAATTATGCAACAATTCCTAATGTTATTAAATGTGATTATCACCATATCTTAGTAATTTTATTAATATTTCTACATACATATTTTTAAAGAACATACAATAAACTTGGTATATAAAAGTAAACAAGGATCATCTGTTGTGACTATAATATTCAATTATTTATACTGATACAATTATACATAATATAAAATATCATTTGTGTAATATAATAAGTATTATACTTATGAGTAAAAAAATTGTTCTTTCTGTCTTCCAATAGAATTAGCATAGCATATTGCCAATTACTAAGGTGCCAATTTTTTTACACACAAGTGCCTAGATATTTTAAAATACAATATTTTAAGCATGAGATTCCATATATAGTAGGAAAAGCTATAAGCAGATAAGAGAAAATAAGAGAATCTTGGAGACTAGGAGTAACAGTAACAATAGTGACCTACATAGTATTATATTTTTAATACATAATTTTAGTGTGTCTTTAAGTTTTTTTTTGTGGTAAGTATTGTGACTAGCCCAATGTAATTAACAATTCGTTGATATCCATCATTTCTTAAACAAGTCTAATAAAGCTTTTAGACTGCTCCAATTACACTTCTTAAACAATGACACTATTACATAAATAATGTTGTTACAAATTTAGAGATGACACAAATCTCAGGCACTCAGTCAGCAAACGCTTTAGCAATCAATTTCAATTAATAATGCCCATGCCTACCAATGCAATAAGTAAGCGCCGCACCAACAGGCTCGTCACTCGCCGAGACTTACATAAATATATAAACTTATACAATAATGAAATTGTATTAAGTACCTTATCAAGCAGATCGACTTCAGTTATTGGGGCATCTTGTCATCATCAAATTATTGCTTGGCTTGTGTGCTAGCGTTGCGACTTGAGCTGCTGCTGCTAAGCGCCATTTTCTGCATTTGACGAATTACGGTGGTAGCATGGTAAGCTTGTTTCCAACGAGACTTCGCGAAATTCTTCTTGAGTTGCTCAGATACAGTACCATGGATGTTCTTATTACTAGCAGCATTGCCAGAAATCCAAGGATGAGCCAGGGCTTGTCTGAAATTACCAGTAATTTACTTAATTTTACTACTAAAATAATACTGATGAGCTTTGCTCGTATAATTGTGTTGGTAAGATTCTATGCTCTGGTTCAAATGTTCTTAATTAATTTGAAAACCTGTTCAGGGTAACTATATTTTTTTTTCTAGTGCAGGTATATGATAACAAACGCTTTACAATCCTATCCTTGATTTAAATTTTTGCATAGCCTAATATTGGAACCACCAAGCAAAAAATATATAAATTTGCATTAACATGCAAAACATCCTATTCATCATTTATATTACCTACTTATAATATGCATTAGGGGTAATTCATTCAATGAATGAATTTTAAATGATTACTATACAATTGCTTTGTTTTAGTTTTCTCACAGAAAAAGAATAAATAATGTTTGGAAGAATGTGCTAATCAAAAATTAATGAAATTCACATCAAGAGCTATTTTAAAATGCTTTAAGACAAGTTTCCCATCAGCTGCACAATAGACAATAGAAATAAAAAAATAAAATATTTAATTACTATGATAACTACAATTTTAATTGTTAGTTATTTATTAATAATATTACTCTAAGCTTTATTAATTGGAAATCACAAACATAAAGTAGTATATTCAATCAAATCAATTTGGCTTTTTTAACTTTTATTTAATAAGCAAAGTATGAGCAAATAGAAAATCCTTTGAAAGAACCTTCAAAATAGTAAATAAGTTATTGTACACAAACTGAAAATTGAAATAAAAAAAGTTGGCTAGATTCCTTACATCCTTCCTTACTCAAAAAAATTATAAAATCAAAGAGAAAGAAATATCCCCAAACAATGATCTAGTCTCTTCAGGAAGAGTACAGAGATTTCTCTAACCAGGCAAAAATTCAGATTATGTAAGAACTCAGATGAAAGCACAATAATTAATCTTCTAAAAACATACATAGAATTAATTTGAGACAGTATACACTAAGTGCATCATACATAAGACTACAGGTATAGAAATAATATTGTTATGTAACGACAAATGGAATACAAATCCAATAATCATAAACATAACTCATATGCTTAGCCTTTACTGTAGTTACCTAATGCAAATATTTCTCAATAGAAAATATAATTATTAATACAACATTCATTGCCTTGAAATTAAAATAATATACTGATTTTTAAAGGTCTATTAAATAAGCATTGATAATATTTAAAGCAATTTTAATTGTAACGTTTTAGTCAATCATGTATTATACTCTATTGTCATAGTTAATTAAGAGTAATGAGAAGGTCTCAGTAAATGTGAACATTCTTAATTAACTATTATGAATCATAGCCTTTTACAAAGTGGATACCTCTATTTTTCATAAATGTAATTTTAAAGGTTTTTTTTATATTTTGGGGTCTCAATCTTTATGCCCTGTGCTTGTTTTTTTTTTAATTGAAGGATGAACAGATATAGTTCCCTAAAAAGTAATTTGAATGCAGACGAAAGTTAGTTCATGGGAAAACGCAAAATTGAACTTGTATGTGTTGTATCTTTAAATCTATTGAATTACTTAAACTAAGTAATAATAACAGTACTAACTTAATTAATTATATATATGCTTTTATAAAAGCAAATTTGATTTTTTTTATCAACTACCAATTCTTATGATATGAAACAAATTTGTAGGTATGTAATAACAACAGGTTATTTATGTATTAATTATCTACTAGCTTAATGTTTCCAGAATTATTATAGGTATGTAATAGGTATGTATTGAATGTTTACAAATTAGGTACATTAACTTTACAAAAGTTAGAAACTTTACTGACATCAGATTGATGATTTTCATAGCTTGCATCACATTGAGTTTTTGACCCACACATCTATTCTTCTTAAACTGTTATCAGTTTCAAGTCAAAAGGCCAAAGATAAATAATATTGACAAAGATTTTAAATTATGACTGAGTAAATTCAATAAAGCCACTCTTAATAACAATAATTATATTCAATTAGTGTAGTGGTTACTATGCCCCTCTGTATTGTATATTCTTGTGATTCCCCACTAGAGAAATAAGATTGTGTATTTGTGTACACAAAATAGATGCGCAGTATGAATAAGTGTAACTTTATTATATGGAAATAAAGTACCTAGAGAAAGACCATGGATCTGGTGATCTGGTATTGCATGTTAATTTAAGTTAACTCGGAAAGAATTGTAGTCCTAAATTAGATCATAGACTGCATGTCAAGACTCATGAGTACAATGGTTGCCTGATGGTTGCCTTATTTTAATATGAGTAGCACCACCTCCACATGTATATGTATATATCATGTTGTATTTCACAAGTTAAATGTGTGTATGAACAGCCTTAATCAAATCATACCAAAAATTATACTTACTTGCATGTATATCTCTTCTCCACATCAACACACATTAAATGCCGAATGAAATCCTTAGCTGATTCACTAATGTCATCCCAATACGGCGAGTCAAATTCAAAGTCACCTTTTAAGATCTGAGCAAACAAGTTGGCATCATTCTCATCATAAAATGGAGGGTATCCACACAGCAGGATATATGAAATGACACCTATGCTCCACACATCAACAGCCTTGCCATACGGCTTCTGAGCTAATACCTCCGGCGCAACGTATCCTGGCGTGCCACAAGCAGTGGCCATTATTCCAGAGTCCTCAATCTTGGATAGGCCAAAATCACTAATCATAATTTTGCTGTCTTCTTCTGCACTGTAATAAAGAAGGTTCTCTGGCTTTAAGTCCCTGTGGACCACTCCTTGCGAGTGCATGTAGTCCACGGCTTCCAAAACCTGTCTGATCAGTACGGACGCATCTTTCTCAGTGTACGAGCCCTTTTCAACGATCCTGTCGAATAGCTCGCCGCCTGTCACAAGCTCCATCACGAGATACACCTTATTCTTGTCCTCGTACGTCTCCAGTAGCTGGACGATATTTGGATGAGAAAACATTTTCTTCTCCCCGCCCTCCACTTTTGCCTGTTCACTGAATCTTTTCAAAACCCTAATTTCATTCTCCAACGAATCTTCCTTTCCTTTCAAGGCTTTCTTGTCAATAATTTTACATGCGAACAGCTGGCCATTCTCTTTGCTCTCAATCAGACGTACCTCTGAGAATGCTCCTGTACCCAATAAATCTTTAACGACATACTTGTCTTCGATGGAGGGTTGTTTCTCAGAATCTCTACTGTCTTTTTTGGATTTTCTCCCGAAGTCCTTTTTGCCAAAAAGAGGCATTTTCGAAGCACACACTTAAATTACAGATCTAATTGGAACTACTATATGATCTATATCTCTCTAAAATAAATATCTACGTCTACGTAGCTATATCGAATCGACAGATCGACAGCCATACGGCGCCTCGTCTCAGTCACAGACTAAGAAAAGATAGAGTAGAGAAGAGAGAGATAATTCCCGTAAGTACTTCGCGTACTTCCTACCTCGACTTGACGACTTCGTTTTTTCTTCGTTCGTTCGTATCTATGTATTCTATGTACCTACCTATGTAGTAAATAAAATAAAGTCGCAACTTAACACTAGTAAGACTAAACCACAGACTACATAGAATGCACTAAACTATCTAAGTAACACTACTTGTAAGCAGTGTTGCCGTTAATCATTTACGGAATTACCATACACAACAGATAGAATTACTTTAATTCAACAAAAACTGCTGTACTTCTAAAAAAGGTCACCATTTTCCCAAAAAGGCTGAAGACCTAGGGTGCCAAATTTGAAATTACGACGAAAAAGGGCATAACTTTTGCACTCTATCTTTGTAGTTTGGCATTTGACGAACAAAAAAGGTCACCTATATCAAAGCAACATTTTAAGCCCACGACCTTGTTAAGTTGGATTTCATAATTAATTGGAGCAAAAAATAGTCTATTCAAAAGGTTAAAAGGCGCGTTTAAGCGTCGAAAATCCTCTCGTGCGAACGTAGGCTTACAGACTATTTATTATCAATTAATGTCATTATCTAATACCTACTCTACAGTTCAACAAAATATTAATTGATAATTTATATGCTTCGTTTATACGCTCGCCTAGCGAAGGTCTCTTGGTAAAAAACATGCTGGCTCGCGGTAACTTAGCTTAGCTCACTCGAATATAATATAAATTATTTAAAATAATTTTAAAAGAATATGATTACATAACTGCGTAATTTTATCAATAGCAACAGATTAACCATCTTAAACAAAGATTTAAAATTTAAGTTGCTATCACTGGTGGAGGTACGGGTACGGGATAATAATGCTACTTTATTAATGGCAGGCTATTGGATATTGTCAAATTACCCAAAGGGGCTCCGACCGGTTTAAATTATCTATCGATAACAGTCGGTAACGACGACAGCGTAACCTGTCGCATATTCGTGACCGCGCTCTAGGTTCATATCGGTAGCGATACTAGCGACTGCTCGAACAATAATTTCTACAACTCTATTATAATAAAGCAAATATCTATTATATATGAATATATTTACTTTAATAATGTAACATGTAGTCATCTAAAAGTAAATAAGTAGTCGAAACATTAGGACCTTACACATACCTACATTAAGTAGGTAGGTATATTAGGTTCTTATGTTTTGTCTTTATTACGTCTGTCATGGTGCTTGAACAAAATATTTTTCACTTTTTAGATTGTTTTGAACGTAGCATGTAGGTATATGAAAAACTTTTTTCCTTAATAATTATTTTATTCTATTTTAATTTTTTTTAGGTAAATACATCTATTATAAATTGAATTCATGGTAAATTTAGAAATGCTTGAAGATATAATTTATTTAACGCAAACTGAAATAGGTATAATTGACCCATGGCGTCGAGCTAAGCGCTGAAAGAGATCTCGCTCTACCCTGATCAAAGCGCGGCCAACGCTACGGTTAGGTCTGCGCTACTGCAGTGTAACCAAGGGTTACCTCAGGTTATTGGGTTAAAGAAAGCCAATAAACCCATGGTCCCAAAATATGGGTATTGCGTTGCGTTGGAACGCAATCACGGGATACCTACTTTGAATTACTTTATTGAGGTGGACGATGCAGTACCAGATGGGCCGTGTGTGTGATTTGTGATACCGCGTCTCTTCTGAGACATTAATTCATCATCCAACAAATATTATACGTAACTAACGAATATAAATTATTCTCTTATTTCTTTTAGACCAATTCATCTCGTTAAGGGTAGAAGCAATTTAAGTAACTTATATCACAAACATCATTTAACAACCACAAGCTGGCTTTATTGTACACAAAAACATAATCAGGGTAGTGGGATACAAAATTTATATAATATTATCTTTATGCTGTAAAATTATATTGGTAGGTACATAGTAGCACACCTTGTAGAGACTATATAGAGTCAGGGTGATGGTGTCAACAAAGCACTTAAAATTTTAATATAATATAGTTTTTATGAAGCGTTTCAACATAATATAGCTAATTCAACTTCTGTGTAAGATTAAGTCGGCGTCCCATGCAGTGTGAGATGCAGAAACAGCGCGTTATTCCTAATAAGAATATCAGAAACAAATAAATCCAATCAATAAAAAAATTTGCAAATATAAATAGAAAAGAGGCCGAATACCGACCTGATAACTATGAAAGTGATCTAATTCACTACTAATATAGTAAATGAATGAGTCAATTATAAAAAGATTGTACTTAGTAAGTGTGCGATTCATAAGTTTAAAGCTACATACACGAGGTGGTTTAGTACAATGGAAACACCAAACAAAATAAAAATGTAGAGCTCGCCACCCTCGTATTTTCCTGCGCAACCCTTGCAGATCTCCTTTGTCTATGCTTCCAACCCTCTGACGTCACGCTGAAAATCGACCAATCCCAGTAAGCACAGTAGTCCACTGACTGCCCTCGCAGGAGGTATTAACTACCGCATATCACCTAATGCGTTGTGTTACAATTTAATGTTTTTGTTGTGCGACCAAATGTGCCGTTCAAAAATGTACTCGACTGTGATTATAAATATGAAATGAAGACTATTGACTCCTAAATGCTGTGAAACATTTTATAGTTTTGTTTCCAAAAATATATATTTTATTAGTGTTACAAAATTACGTTAGGGGGCGGTACCGTGATGCCAGTTCGTAAGCAAGGTAAGGTTGGACACCAATATTGTGTAATATCAGTACCTATAGCAGGAACATTGCATGATTTTTGTTGATTACCGTATGGAGAGTGGCGAGAATGGGGGCGGCAGTCTCGTGCACCCTTTAGTTGCCTTCGAGGCGATTGCTGGGCGATAAACATTCGTGCTGATAATTCCCTGTAAAGTATTACTAAACGTTTTACGTACTATTTCTAAACTCGATTAGTAGTACTATTAATTCTTTATTAGTACCTAATTATTGATTTCACAAGAGTGGATCTAGTGTCTCTAGCCCTCTGTCTTATGTAGGCACTTTATGAATTTGTTAAATAATACGTCTTATAACAGGAAATGGTACTTGCAATGGTACAATGCATGTATAAATGGTACTGTCGTAAGACAGCTAATACCATACCATATTATTATACTTATTATGCCAAGTTTATCATTCTAATTTAATGAATTAACAAATTATGGGTCACGCAACTTTTCGCCTTGATTGTAGAGGTTCCTATATTCGCTTATCTTTTTTAAAAATATAAATTAACCCGAAAGGCTCATTGTTTGCTTTCCATACCTCCCTCTTTAAGGTCAATGAACGTAGTTCTACAACATGCGAAAACATTAGGTAACACGATCGTAGTGTACATATTTAAGCGTTACGAACTTACGATATCCATATAGGTAGATAGGTATATAAGAATAAATTGACGTTTTGTTATTCTCACAAAAAGTCAAGAACTGCTGAACCGCTTTGGCTATACCTAATTATTTTTATGTAGAGACGAAAGATTTTTTTATTTTTATTTTTTGGCAACAGTAACATTTTTTTTACTTTTAATGTAACAGCTGCAGGTATACATACCTATTTCATCGTTTATTCATACCCGGTACCCTTGCCTGGAATTAATTATCACAATAACAAACAAATCATTCTTTGTTTCATTGGCCATGAATTCATGTTATTATCATATTGTGTTACATTTTCCTCTGTCGAGGTACCTACTCGTAACATAATGTACGTCTAATAAATGCTCATGTAATGAATAAAATAGTAAAAATATGCAATCAATATATCAAATAGGTATATACCTATATATCTTTGAAATCCTTCCTTATCCAGATAGCAAGATGTGTAAAGAAAGAAGCCCTGTCGCCTTAACAAGAAGCCCTAATTTGAATCTAAAAACGTTGGTGTTGTCAATTCGTAGTAGGAAGGAGGAGGCGAACAAGTGCGGTATTGTCAGAAGTTGTTTCATCTTTATATTCTCTTCATGCAAAGTACTTAGGTACATACCATAAGTTAGCCTGTAACTCTGTATGTACTCTGTATGTTGATGCAATCAGGAGGTGCCAGAGCCATATTTATTTTAGGTATGTTAATCCTTTAGCTGTAGCAACGCTCGTGTATACAATAACCCTAGGTAGGACTATAGTACTAATAAACGAGGCTGTATATATGGGCTACTGAAATCACGAAGATCAGAAGATGAAAAAAGAACCCAGTTATCTTATTAGAAAAATAGGGTATTAAGAAAGTCATTGTATAAATTACTTACATAATTATTAAATACATTTCTGTTATTACAGAAGCGCATCGAGCCTTGGAACTGCTGGAAGATTACCATAGCAAATTGGTGAAGCCTCAAGATCGTCAACTTCGTCTTGCCATTGAAAGAGTCATCAGGATATTTAAATCGCGCCTCTTTCAGGCTCTTCTTGGTAAGTACTGTCTTTAGAAGTGCTGTCAAATAACACGGCAATGTGGGTAAGTACTTAGTTTTCAAACAATTACACAAACACCCTCGCCCGGAACAGAATTCATCTTTAAAATGTCTGCATCTGGCTAGCTATTGTTGGTTTAATCTTCAGTGCGTATTTTTCTATCTCTAGCTGGAAGTCACAGGTATTAAGCTGTAACAGACATTCCATTTCCCCGAAGAGATTACATCCTCAAGATTTGGAATAAGTTCATATTGAAAATCGAAAACGTTTCGAGTAAATTTTTTCTCTTACACTGCGTTTTCCTCGGTTTATCAGTAACTTATTTATTGTACTTCAAGATATTATTTATAAATATACTCGTTTGATCAATTTACTGTGAAATTTATATTTTAATTTAAAATCAGTGCAATAGGAAACAGGAAATTTAACAAAAAAAAGGGTAGCTTTAACGTGCATGACAAAATAACGACATAAAAATAGCTGCAACCAGTTAGCTAATTTTCAACGCAAAACTAATATTAAATCGCTTGATAGTCAGTTTAAAAATAACTGGCCGTGTATAATGTTGTTACTGCTTTCTTACTAGTTTTAAAAAAGGAAACGTTAGTAAAACCTTAAGCACCGCTTCAGTTCATCTCTACCAACGTTGTAATTCCAAGAAGAATATTGTATGACAAGTAACGAAATCCGAGTGTAACGTTTATCCTTAAAACGGAACGGAAGGAATGGTATTCCCATTGGGTAAAAAAAAATGTTTTCTTTTTTATAAAGAAGCATGCAAACCACATGACGTTAATTGATATTTAGCCATTCATGTAAAATTTCCAATAGTGTCTCCTACGTTTTATGAAAAACTAAATGGACTAACATGTCGCAACCAACCTATACTACGAGTAAGATACAGTGTCATCCTTAAAATTAACTCATTGTAAATTGCACATGCAATAAAAACCATGCAAATTTTGTGCCGCGACTTTGAAGCGGACTTTGCTTTTCTAATTTAAGTGAAAACTGAAAAATTTGGAAAAAGCTTCATATGAAGAAAAATAAAATGGAAAGGAAATCTATAAAAAATATTCTATTAGAAGCTAACTTCGTCGAGAAATCAATAGAGTGCAACTGCCTTCCGATTCCGATAGCCAAACGGTTAAAGGGATTCAGTTCATCTTGCTATGCTATAAATACAATAAAGCGCGCGTGACCGCACCATACGTCACTAATGCTCTTGAATCTCTTCTTGACCACGACACTGCTACCGTGATACGCATTATATTTAGCCAGATGCATTGAACATCGCACAAATAAATCTTTAATTTTCATTGTTATAGAAGTTATTCTTACGGCTCTACCTACTGATTCACAGGGTAATAGAAAGACTAATATTGCTAATTATGATACTAGTTTGTTCAAATTTTCCTTGTTAATTTAGGAATTTTGATAGAACAAACAAACTTACTAGTACTACACATACCTTAAAAATAACATATACGTGGTAAAGAATTACGTAAGTATTACCTATCTACTTACACATAGTACCTACATAGTAATAAATTGGCACACACTTAATGAAAGTCAAATACCTATAGCTACATTATTATTATCAACCAGTACGTTCAAATTCGAAACTAGATGTGCGTTCATAAAATAGTTAAGCCTACCTACTACGATTCGTAGTAAGTTCGTTTGACCCAGATCTGAAGATACGGGTCACCGGATAGGTATACTACCGCTGGTAACCTGACGGACTCTGACGTTGCTGACATAATTCACGGCTGTTGAACCAGTTTTGATATTTTACATAACTTCAATCCTACGCTTCAATTGATCAGAAATTGAAGTAGCCCGTGAACATTGGTCAAATGCATTAATCTAATATGTCTCCACTTTATTCCATAATGTTTAACCAGTAATAATTTTAGTAACGTAACGTAATCAAAAGCAATCGTAACAATAAATGACTTAAATGTTAAATGTTACTAACTAAGCTCAAGAACTATGCTCATCCTAAAGATGCTAAAATATCTGAAAGTGTATTGAAGTGCATCCATCAGCATTCAACTAGAATTAATGAAGTCTTGTTAACCGACCGTTGTTGTCCGACTTCAAAAAGAAGGAAGTTCTATGTTCTGATGAATTTTTTTCCTTTTCTTTTAACACCTCAAAGTTAATATCACACAATAGATGATACCTAGTAGCTTATAGAGGTAGGTGAAGGTATAATACACTAGCATGTTGTGGTGGGGCTTTGTCCACTGGGGAAAAAGTACTGCCACTGAAGTAATTTATTGTGTTGATTAAATTATATAATATTATATATTAGATAGTAAATGGTATTGCGAAGATGTGTGTGCCAGGTGACACTTTGTGATAGGGTTACTTACATTACGTCGTCAACAAACATCTCCGAATAAGGCCAAATCTCACGTAAAATGTAAGGGTGAATTGAACATATAGAACAAGCTAGAAATGGGCATGCCCGCAAGGACATCACGCCTTTTGAAAACGTTCCTATGGGGATCTCTCGGAGATGTTAGTTTCCTTACAATCCTTACTTTCTTTATGATGTTCTAATTATAACACAAGCAACTGACAGTTTAAAGAACGCTTATTACGATATATTATCAAAAAATAAGTGATGAATCTTTCTACCCGTGAACGCAAAGGATCTTAGGTCATGTCAAAAGTTACACGCATAGATGTGTAGGTATGCTATAACATACCAACATATAACCATATAAGTAGGACCAGATCACCAGACTGATATAATAACTACAACCCATTTTATAGTCCACTGCTGGGCACGGATCTCTGCCAACAATCGGAGAAGATGATACAAATTACAATATATAGGACGTAGGTAATATATCTATGTATATTACCTACGTAGGTATGGATACTATTAAATTGCTGTCTGCAATGCTGGATTTAGCCGACAATAAAGAGCGTTAAAGCTGAAAAGCGCTACGTAGGTATTGTAACACGTTAATAAAATCGATGCCTTACTATAAATACCTACCGCCCGTTTGCATACCGTTTTTGGTGATAAGTGAGAAGTAGCAGAGTTAACTACAGTTTTTTACCTTGTTCTCGTCTTATATTTTTTCTTTGGTTTCTGATGCGGCCGTCTTTACAACTTTTCCAGAAAGAGAATAACAAATCTTTTTTTATTATTATCTCTGTACAGGCAAAACAATTTATTTAAATAAATACAATTTGGAAAGGCGCTGCTTATTTGATACAGAGACTTTTTTATTTCGCAGTCAAATTTACATCACCTATGTGTTACTACTATGTGCAATATTCCAGTCAGCATCTTTAACATGTTACCTACATCGCAACAATCAACTAATCAGTTTAACTAAGTCGCATAGTATGACAGTATTTATAGCATTTCTGTCTCTATCTTCAGTAATTATTTCTATCATCATCGTTCATAATTACTTATAATCTGTTTATTAACTGAGGTGGTCTCCGATAGGAGTACATGAACACAAAACTCTATCGGTAGGTCACCCGCCGGTCAGTGCTCGCCTTTGTTCCATAAACTTTAATATTGATCTAGACTGAATAACACGCGATACCTTTGTTGAAATTCTTTTATCGTTTAGTTAAACGACAAAAGAATTTCTACAAAGTTTAGTGGCTTACGATTTATGGGACAAAAAGGAAATTTTTTAAAAGGAAAAATTAAGTAAGAAATGAAGATGTATAATAAACTTTTTAAAAACCTTCAAACTTAGTCGAGTGATCGTGTTGAAAATTCGCATCGCGCGAAAATGCACTCAGATAAGTCGACCTCTCTATAATCTGGAGTTGCAGTAAGAATAAGTTCTTATTAAGTGACCTGCATTCTCATTAAAATTTGCTATTCATTTACGATACAAGAAGTATAGGTTGTAGTTTTATTTACATACATCCTAATAAATATTACCTAATATTATGATGTATATAAATGAATGCTCTAAGCATAATAATGTCAAGAGCCTAGATCGAGCAAACACATACATGGGTAGATATAATCGTAATATGTAGGTATTTCTATTTTGTCGATAAAAAATGATAAAGTTAAGTAAAAATTATTACTATATTAAATTTATTTTCAATATATTGTTATTGTAATTTGCAAATTATTACAAAGCGACTCAATTAGTAATATTAAATAAATTTTAAAAAAGTTTAGTTAATTAAAAAAATACGTAAACACCTAATTAGAAACAGAAACCGCCGGTAAAAATAATAAAATCAAAATGCAGTGAACTTTGTGTTTCAGATATACAAGAATTCTACGAGTTGACACTTCTAGATGACACAAAATCAATCCAGCAGAAAACGGCAGAGACAATTCGCATCGCTAACAAGTGGGAAGCGGATGGGGTTCGGCGTGAAGTAAGTAACCTATCATTTCGTGCTTTGTATTTTAAATTAACGAAATCTCAAAAATCGTTGGCTTTGAAAAAGCGTCACTTATTTTATGTCTATCTGCCAAGCGGTCCAGTTATTTTTTAAATTAAGGCTATATTATCAATTATAATAGGTACACTAGATGTTCCACGCGGTTTCACCCGCGTTAAGAATAGTAACTGTAATACGTGATAGCCGCTAACCTTCCTCATGAATGTAGCTATCATACACAAAAAGAATTTTTCAAATCGGTCCAGTAGTTCCTGAGATTATCGCGTTGAAATCATGAACCATTTTCACAGCGCACGCAATGGAAGCCCTCAAGGATAAATCATATAATTTTCCCCGTTTTTTTTCACATTTTCCATTCTCATATCTTCGCTCCTAATAGTTGCATCATGATGTTATATAGCCTAAAGCCTTCCTCGATAAACGGTCTATTCAACACAAAAAGAATTTTTCAATTCGAACCAGTAGTTCCAGAGATTAGCGCGTTCAAACAAAAAAACAAACAAACAAACTCTTCAGCTTTATAATATTAGTATAGATTACGTAATTATTCTCCATGAAGTTTTCCACACCAACCCACACTCGGCCAGTGTGAAGGGTTGATGATGGTGATGATGATTCTTACGCACTATTTCAGATAACAACAGACGAAAGTGAATATAGATCTGTTTCAAACGCCTTTCTTCAGGATAACAACAGGAAATCAGATCATCGTAATGAACATTCACCGGCCTCCATCAAGGTTTGACATATTTTGATGTCTATTAGGTACCTACTTATACACAATATTTTAATAGTTACTGTGAGGAAAGTTACTGTGTCAGATAAGATAAACATTAATGTTGCTATCGGTATAGATACCTAATTAATAACTGTCGCCCATGGGTCGAAATTCTATTCGACCTACTAATCTTTTACAAAAAGTAAAGTAATGAGCATAAATATTTCCTCCGTTCATTCAATTCAAATCACTCAATTTTTATTTTCAAACCGACTGTGCTAACCCACAAATATCATTAATTTGTTCGTAGTTGTTAACCTATGCTACCACAAAATAAAAATATAGTGAGGGCAGTGAGGCTATGGTGGTGCTAATGACATTTAATTTAATTTTCAAACAATCTTCATAACGAGATTGATATAAATTCCATGACTTGTAGCGCCATCTAATAGCGAATGATATTTATTCGACCTTTACAGTTAAATAACACATATAACATTTTATCACTGTGTACTCCTTCTCCGCATAAACTTTAAAACTTTAATTTATCTTTTCCAGACTCCTCCGTAGGTACAGCATAAACTATTTAAAAATACCTATATCAAGTTTTCTATTCACATAATAGTATAATTTATAGATACCTACAAATTAGGTTTCCTGCTTTGTTTTGAGATTCATTTACTAACTTCTTATGTAACTAGGTACTTACTATGTCACTATTGTAATAAATTATGTGTTATATTATTATATTTTAGGTTGGGACTACACCTTCCATCTTGCAGCCCAGTAGAGATGGTGACGAAAGAAAGGTAAGGCTTCATAGGTACCTATAAAATATAAATTTGTATTTTTGACAATGAATTATGGTACATGTACCTATACCTATTTCGTAAAAGGAAAAAAAAGTAGGTAAAGGTAAGAAGTTGCTTTAAGAAAATTCTATTATTTTAACTACCTAGGTACTCTACATTCTACAACGTAAGTAAGTACCTATGTACTCGTAATAGGTAGGTATATTTGGTTAGACAGGTACCTACTCGATTATTGTAGGGACCTATAGATATGCTTACTTATTTATTATTTACCTACGTACTTACATTAAAATTTACCTAACTACCTTGTGGTGGCCTTTACAAAACAACATCTACTCTCAGAAGTACCTATGCTCATCACAAAGAATATAACTCCTAAGAATTATAGGCTTAAATAGGTAGGTAGGTAGGTACTTATTTTTTAAGCTTTAGTGCCGTATTGGAACTGTGTTAGCAGTATAAATATTATGTAGTAGGTAGTATCTATAAGTAGTGAAACTTAGTAACATAGTTATGGATTTCTGTCTGAAATTCTAAGAAAGCCCATACAACCTATTAACTACCTAACTATTGCATCGATTAATAAACCTATGGATTGGATGGACAAGTAACGCCACCTTTTGGAAAAACTGCAAAGTTTCTAGTGTTTATGGATCACAAGTATCACAACAGGATTTGGTTTTGTTTTTTCTGTACTTTCTGATGACGTGACGTCTACAAACGAAGGTAGATAGTAGTGAACGAAACAAAACGCTGTCGTACAAGTGGTCGACGGTAATGGCGGATGGTTGGCGTTTCGCGTCTCATAGTACTATTTATAACCTAAAATATAGTACAAGTTTTCAGCGATATGTACGATAACGTTACTTCGTTGTGTGGATTTGTGCCGTTAAATTTTACAATTGTGCCAATGACGTTTATACGCTGCATCGACTGAAAGAGCTCGGCTCGTTAATGAAATATTCAGTGAAATGATATTGCACACAAAATTTTGACATTCACACTGCTGTTATTTCGCATTCGTCGCAAGTAAGGCCATATAATATACACTAATCTATTTATAAACGTTTAGTAATTTCTCTATAATTTGGGAGCGTTTTCAATTCTAGGTGAGACTAATGCGACTTCTGTAATAGTTTTGCTTGTAACAAATCGCTGTGTTACTCGCTGATGAATATAATGTATAAAACATAGACCAGTGGGTCCTAGATTGCACGAAATAGAGTACATAACACGGACATTCTAATTAAAGTTCATCGCTTTGACATTCATACCATCCAATCATCGAATATCAATTGGTAACACACAATTTAACTACATGTTCATACATCCTAATAAAAATCACTATCAAAAAGGGCTAGGCTCGAACAGTTGATAAGGTGCAGTTTTAACGCGAGCTAACATGATAATCGGCTTATGTTGTTGGGATACATGTAATCGCGAAGTAACATCGATTCCTCCCTGAATTGGCCTTACACATATAAATTGTTTTTGGTGCAAGTTAGAAGTGGGTTCTAGGTAGAGAATGGTGCATGCTGAACTGCGTCAAGTAAGGTGCTGAGTGAAGGCACAAGCGTGTAACTAACAATGCATGCAGTGTACATAGTATAATACGGAAAAGCATACAGTACCCGAGGGCTATGCACATTTGCTCACCAAAATGACTGAAAGACGCAAGAAAAAGACACACAATGGATTTTTACGGAAAGTGTCCTCATTATTTAATCTTGACACGGTGAGTAGGCAGTAAGTTTGTCACGGTCTGTCAATATTAACATTGATTTCCAGCCAATTATATTAAAGGTGAAGTTATAAATATTGTCTTATAATAACATGATAAACAACATGTTAACTGTAAACGTCAAATGAGTTTGTACTTCAACATTAACATTAATAATATAACTGTGTTTAATTCAAGTTCCTGATGTAGGTTTTATAACTTTGTATAAGTCTTATTTCATACACCATATTCAATCAAAATATTATGTCACTAAAATATCATTATATCGTTAAACTTGTGATACTACAGAAGTTATTTGACTCATCTCTAAAATAAAATAATATGATGCCAAAATTATGTATTAATATTTCATGTTTTTTAGTACCAAGTGTGTAGTTCTAACTTTCTTGTTACGGTCTGTGCTTAATAATTACCTATTCAGTTATAAAGTTCATAAAATAGGTGCATTATTAATTAATACATATATTCTTACTAATGTAATATGTGTAAAGAAATAAGTACAGAATAACAACAATAATAATAGAGAATTCATTGATTTCCAGGCTCACGTTTCAACACCTGAAATGAAGCAGGTAATTTTAAATTAAATAAATTACATAGTTAAATAATTATTAAATTG